>CAWUFW010018143.1:0-233671 GCA_963921515.1 Calotriton arnoldi
CAAAAGTGCTCAAAATTCAGGAGCCTCATCCAGCTCGGAAATCGATTCTCCAGCAGGAAGCTTGGAAGGAGACAATTCATGATGCAAGGTGAATTTTTTCGAGGAGGTACTGCGCTACAGACTCTGTATCAGAACAACAAATACCACAAATACTACAACATCGGTCGGTTCCCAACAATACGGACGACCTCCGACCCCAACAACAGGCGTTACTACCAGGTCCAGGAGAAAGGAACTAGAAAGAAAGACATAACAACAGTTGACCTGATTAAAAATCTATCATCTATCCAACTCTCGAATCAGGAAACCAGTGTGCTCAACAAAGGACTGTCCTTCTGCCCAACAGCATCATGGAATCTAACTAAAACCCAAATAGACCTGTTTAAGTTCACACGCAAACTAAAACTAAAAGCATTCTTCGCGGACAGAGCCAACCGACAAGAAGTACAGTCGCAGACCACACTTTCGGACATGTCAATCCAAGACCTCACTTACATTGACCTACTTACCAATCTCAGTGAACCGGAAACGAACTCAGACTCACTAGTCAGAACGGCAACTGAACTAGGAATAACAACCAACAGATCGATGGATACTGAACTTGCCAAAAAATCCACCTTCACCCCACAGCTACCATCAGGCAACAGCATCGACGCATTCCATCTTGCTGTCACACACGACCTTGAATGAGAATTCGCCAAATATCAAAAGAAATCTAAATACTTACCCCAAAACATTACCCGGGATGAAAGAACTGCCATCCAAACTCTCAAAGACAGTAAGGACCTAATCGTGAAAGAGGCGGACAAAGGAGGCAACCCAGTCACATTACATATAGATGACTATATCCTAGAAGCCAATCGTCAACTTGAAGATGAAACATGCTATCAGCTCCTACCGCAAGACCCAACACCTGGGATTCTCAAATGCATCAGTGAGAAAGTCAACGAGTGGTACGGTAAAGGGTTAATATCAGCAGAAAAAGCCTTCCTCTACATAGCTCATCCAACTATGCCTACATTGTATCTTCTCCACAAAATCCACAAGGGCACATACCCACCACCAGGGAGACCGATCGTAGCAGGCATTAACTCACCATGCTCAAGGATGGGAGAATATATTGACAAAAAACTGCAGCCTCTTATGAAAGAGATACATTCATTCAAGACACTAAAGATATCCTCCTCAAACTACAGAACATTACGTGGGAACCTGACTTTGTATCGATATCGTCAGTCTTTATACTTCGATCAAACATCATGATGGAATAAAGACAACACAACAAACACTCTGGACCCAGCCAGCTAATTTCTTGGAGACCAATAAAATGATTCTAGATGTTACACTTCTGCCTGGACAATAACATTTTCAGCTTTAACGGCAAGATATACAAGCAGATACGCGGAACAGCCATGGGAGCTAAATTCGCGCCGCCGTACGCCTGTATTTTTATGAGCCACGTAGAGAAATTCTGGCTCTGTGGCTCAAACAATGAAGAATTCACATCCCACATTATAATGTGGCGAAGATATATTGACGACATTCTGTGCATCTGGCAGGGTGACATAGCCCTACTGCAACGATTCCTTGAGCAACTGGACGAAAATCCCTGGGACATTAAAACCACATACACCTTCTCACAAAAGGAGATCAACTTCCTGGATTTGACACTCTATGTCAAAGACAACACACTACATAGCAAACTCCACCGGAAGGAAACAGCGGCCAACTCTATACTGAGAGCTGACAGCTGCCACCCAAGACATAACGTCAGAAATATCCCCAAGGGTGAGCTACTAAGAACTAGGCGAAATTGCAGTGAAGAACACATGTTTATGGAGAAAGGAGCAGAGACAATATCACGACTGGAACTATGAGGATACAACAGAAACTCACTGACAAAAACATTTAAGTCAATCTCAGAAGTTGACCGGAGGACCATCTTACAGCCGAAGAGGAACCAGGAGGAGAACACTGCGATTCGCTTCATCACAGACTATCACAATGGACATAACCACATAAGACAAACCTTGAATCGCCATTGGCATCTTCTACAACATACGCCCAGCCTCAATGATCACCTCAAACACCATCCAGAAATGACTTTCAGAAGAGCTCCGAACCTAAAGAGCCAGCTATGTAAATCGGAATTTGAGGACAAAAGAAAGCCCACTGCTACATTCCTGGCTAGACCACCTGGCTTCCACACATGCAGGAATTGCAGCATATGCAAACTCAGCATCAGCAAAACGACAACAGTCAACATGACCCAAGGAAACCAATTCAAGATAACAGAATGGATCGACTGCAACAGCAAATTCACGGTCTATTTCATCTTCTGTCCCTGCAACAGCCCATACATTGGGTGCACAATTCGACCACTACGAACCCGGATACAAGAACACTACCGGAATATACACAAATACAACACGGGTCACCCCCTGACAGAGAACTTTCACCTCATGCATCCACATCAGAAAGACTTCACCTTCTTTGGCCTGGAAATAGTTCACCCAGCAAAAGGAGGCGGAGATCGTGAACTGAAACTCAAAAGAAGAGAAAGCAAACTTATCCTCAAATTCAAGACAGTGACACTCGGCTTGAATAAGGATGCTGAAATGCATGTATGGTTGGGAGACTAATCCCTCATCCTCCTTTGACTCTTTCCCTTCTTTCTCGTGCATACTGCGCTTAGTGCATAACCTAACTTGGGAGGAGTGCACACGTCAGACCCCCCTACTCCCCTGTCCATTGACGGTATGTTGCACTCAGTTTTGATCCCTGGACCGCCCTACCGTGAGATAAGACACACTCAGCATAACTAGGTCCTGTTACACAGCACAGACCCCATCGTCACCACCTCCCCAGACCCACCCCCTCCTCACCTTGACCCTCAGGACCCTTTTAAGTCCGTCATCTTTAGACTCTTCACCCTGTATCTAACCCCCTCATAATCCCTTGATCCTCTGGAACTTGACACACATAATCTCACTTTCCCAGTACCTCTCCTCGTCCCAACATGCCCCCATCCCAACATAGCGCCCACGTAGGTACACCAGTGCTTCACATGACGTAAAACATGCATCCGCTTTTCTCCATGGCACTTTCCCCGTTCCAAGATGGTGCCCATAGTCAGACCTCGCACGGTACGCTATGCCACCCTATCTCATCATCCCACAGCACACCACTCAACCAAATTATGCCGCCAATAGGGCCCCTTGACATAACACCCCCCCTTCTACCCGACCCTGACCCGTCTGATCAGGTCACCGCAGATGTGTACTTCTGAACAATTCACCCCTCCAAGATGGCGACCACCCACGCGGCTCATTCTAGATCTCTGGTTTCCATTGACCCGGAAATACACAGCGCAATTTTCCGTATTTAAACTTCCCCCGTATTGAGGTGCCGAACTGCATTTCTCTCGAAGACACGCCGATGGGATTATGCCCGAGACAATTAGGTAAGCACACACAGGAGGCCTTTGCCTCTTCCGTCTGCTCGTCGGAGCCGAGGATTCCACCTTATTCCCTCCCGTTTCTCCCCTCAGATCGACTTAGGATCTCTGTACGCTTCATTTCTAGAAGACCCGTTAGCTCTATTGATCACCAGATACGGTAAGCATCCGTTTCATCCACCTACCACCCTGGCACCAACCTCCTCTTACACCATCCCCCGCAGCGACCCTATCCCTCCTTCCCCCCCTCCCACTTCCCCCACACACACGGCTATCTTAGATTAATATTACCAGCGCCCCACTACGCACACCCCACTCTTTACAAATTTACGCCGGACGCGCGCTGGGGCTGATCCCCTTTTTTTCTCAATACTGGCTGGGCATGAGTAATCTCCTATACACACTTCCAGTAGCCGATTACAGACTTGTCACTTAATTGCAATCCACCGTGTCACCTGTCAACTAACAAAGTTACCGCTCTACCTTTTCTTCCCGAACTCAACCCTACCCATGTGGTTCCGGCAACGTAAATATACTTTTTCTTTCTTTCCGTATACAATGCCATGTATTTGTCACTAATGTTTTGTTTGACCGACCTCACTCGTCTGAAACGCCGCTTTCACGCTCTGCGATGATCGGTTTATATGGACTCGCTACTATACGCCGCATTGCGCATTCCTCTATCCTGCCCCCTTCCTCTATTCATGCTCCCGTACGCACTGTCTGTGTGCGCGCATTTGCCCATACCACCTCTCGCCCCCCTTGGGCATGATTGTGCCTCTATTTTTTGCAAATGTACCATTCTGAATGACGATGTCGCGATTTGCTTTCTAATACTATGCTATGACTTGCTAAACCACCCACTTTTTACCATGCCGTTATAATGTTTGTCTCCCCTACACACTTTCTGTTTGGACGCTACACCACGGTCCCCATGTGGATCACGCCCACCTATATATACACCCTATCTCGTTTGTTGCTGTATGCAAATATGTGATGTTATGCCCTACGTATTCTTTTCTCCCACACCTTCTTTTTTTTTTATCTCACTCTGTTTTTGTACACCATCAATCTATGTATGTATGTTAATGCTCCAATCACATGGGGCACCATCACCTTGGCCCACAAATTCATATGCATTTTGTGTCAATGTACAGACCTGAAGAAGCCCCAGGCCGGATGGCCATGTAAGGGGGCGAAACACGTGTTGGCTGTTTTTCACCCGTTACTAAACCTACACAGAATTCCTAAATCACCTTCATATAAAGAATTTTCACCTTGATATCAGCCTACTGGAATTTTTTCCTGAATCAGTACGAACACAAAAACTTGTCCAGACATCCTTTTCTGTAACCACTGCGCTTTTAGGGGGTCAGGGGTCTCCCCCTGTCCAGGACAAGTACTCCAAATCAGAACTGCCCAAATCTACACGGCGAGTAAGAAATTGGGACCCATCACCCCTTCTCTTCCACAATCTTCCATTTGGTCGAATTCCTAAAAAACCGCAGGGCAAAAATCTCCAGAATAATCTTGGACTCTTACAATTGGTAACCGACCAGGTGAACACCCAATCGATGACATCTTGCCAGGATCGCAGAGCACAACGCTCAACAAGAATTGAGGAAACCTTCTCTACAAATCCAGTGACTGTCAGGAACACAACCAGCAAACCTAATCCCACATCAGTAAGAAGTACTTTCCTGACACTAGAACGTGCAGTAAAAGAGAAACCACCAAATGGTGGGAGGCAGCATCACTCAAAAAATATCTAGAAGCTGATAGAATCCCCCGTGGATTAAGAATCTTGATCTTCCCACCGTCCGATACTACCAGTCCACAATACATAGAAAAATGGGAAGAAAATCTAAAAGAATGTTCTAACAATATGATCAGACAACTAATCGATCACGCAGAAGAAGAATACAATAAAGCTAAAACAGAGGTGGACAAACTTACTAAACACATCGAGGATTCCAATTGGGGGGACCTGACAAACAAAAACTATGAGATCCTGAATCAAGTAATTGATGAATTTGAAGAAGACATCAAACGAAAGAACCGCAAGTTTCGCCGGGATCAACTCGTCTACCAGTTTGGAAGAGTATACACTTTTGCAAAAAGATACGACGCCAAACCACAAGACAACATTGACGTAGACAAAAGTGCTCAAAATTCAGGAGCCTCATCCAGCTCGGAAATCGATTCTCCAGCAGGAAGCTTGGAAGGAGACAATTCACGATGCAAGGTGAATTTTTTCGAGGAGGTACTGCGCTACAGACTCGGTATCGGAACAACAAATCCCACAAATACTACAACATCGGTCGGTTCCCAACAATACGGACGACCTCCGACCCCAACAACAGGCGTTACTACCAGGTCCAGGAGAAAGGAACTAGAAAGAAAGACATAACAACAGTTGACCTGATTAAGAATCTATCATCTATCCAACTCTCGAATCAGGAAACCAGTGTGCTCAACAAAGGACTGTCCTTCTGCCCAACAGCATCATGGAATCTAACTAAAACCCAAATAGACCTGTTTAAGTTCACACGCAAACTAAAACTAAAAGCATTCTTCGCGGACAGAGCCAACCGACAAGAAGTACAGTCGCAGACCACACTTTCGGACATGTCAATCCAAGACCTCACTTACATTGACCTACTTACCAATCTCAGTGAACCGGAAACGAACTCAGACTCACTAGTCAGAACGGCAACTGAACTAGGAATAACAACCAACAGATCGATGGATACTGAACTTGCCAAAAAATCCACCTTCACCCCACAGCTACCATCAGGCAACAGCATCGACGCATTCCATCTTGCTGTCACACACGACCTTGAACGAGAATTCGCCAAATATCAAAAGAAATCTAAATACTTACCCCAAAACATTACCCGGGACGAAAGAACTGCCATCCAAACTCTCAAAGACAGAAAAGACCTAATCGTGAAAGAGGCGGACAAAGGAGGCAACCCAGTCGCATTACATATAGATGACTATATCCTAGAAGCCAATCGTCAACTTGAAGATGAAACATGCTATCAGCTCCTACCGCAAGACCCAACACCTGGGATTCTCAAATGCATCAGTGAGAAAGTCAACGAGTGGTACGGTAAAGAGTTAATATCATCAGCAGAAAAAGCCTTCCTCTACATAGCTCATCCAACTATGCCTACATTGTATCTTCTCCCCAAAATCCACAAGGGCACATACCCACCACCAGGGAGACCGATCGTAGCAGGCATTAACTCACCATGCTCAAGGCTGGGAGAATATATTGACAAAAAACTGCAGCCTCTTATGAAAGAGATACCCTCATTCATTCAAGACACTAAAGATATCCTCCTCAAACTACAGAACATTACGTGGGAACCTGACTTTGTACTCGTGTGCATCGATATCGTCAGTCTTTATACTTCGATCAAACATCATGATGGAATAAAAACAACACAACAAACACTCTGGAACCAGCCAGCTAATTTCTTGGAGACCAATAAAATGATTCTAGAGTTGTTACACTTCTGCCTGGACAATAACATTTTCAGCTTTAACGGCAAGATATACAAGCAGATACGCGGAACAGCCATGGGAGCTAAATTCGCGCCGCCGTACGCCTGTATTTTTATGAGCCACATAGAGAAATTCTGGCTCTGGGGCTCAAACAATGAAGAATTCACATCCCACATTATAATGTGGCGAAGATATATTGACGACATTCTGTGCATCTGGCAAGGTGACATAGCCCTACTGCAACGATTCCTTGAGCAACTGGACGAAAATCCCTGGGACATTAAAACCACATACACCTTCTAACAAAAGGAGATCAACTTCCTGGATTTGACACCCTATGTCAAAGACAACACACTACATAGCAAACTCCACCGGAAGGAAACAGCGGCCAACTCTATACTGAGAGCTGACAGCTGCCACCCAAGACATAACGTCAGAAATATCCCCAAGGGTGAGCTACTAAGAACTAGGCGAAATTGCAGTGAAGAACACATGTTTATGGAGAAAGGAGCACAGACAATATCACGACTGGAACTACGAAGATACAACAGAAACTCACTGACAAAAACATTTAAGTCAATCTCAGAAGTTGACCGGAGGACCATCTTACAGCCGAAGAGGAACCAGGAGGAGAACACTGCGATTCGCTTCATCACAGACTATCACAATGGACATAACCACATAAGACAAACCTTGAATCGCCATTGGCATCTTCTACAACATACGCCCAGCCTCAATGATAACCTCAAACACCATCCAGAAATGACTTTCAGAAGAGCTCCGAACCTAAAGAGCCAGCTATGTAAATCAGAATTTGAGGACAAAAGAAAGCCCACTGCTACATTCCTGGCTAGACCACCTGGCTTCCACACATGCAGGAATTGCAGCATATGCAAACTCAGCATCAGCAAAACGACAACAGTCAACATGACCCAAGGAAAACAATTCAAGATAACAGAATGGATCGGCTGCAATAGCAAATTCACGGTCTATGCCATCTTCTGTCCCTGCAACAGCCCATACATTGGGAGCACAATTCGACCACTACGAACCCGGATACAAGAACACTACCGGAATATACACAAATACAACACGGTTCACCCCCTGACAGAGCACTTTCACCTCATGCATCCACATCAGAAAGACTTCACCTTCTTTGGCCTGGAAATAGTTCACCCAGCAAAAAGAGGAGGAGATCGTGAACTGAAACTCAGAAGAAGAGAAAGCGAATTTATCCTCAAATTCAAGACCGTGACACTCGGCTTGAATAAGGATGCTGAAATGCATGTATGGTTGGGAGACTAATCCCTCATCCTCCTTTGACTCTTTCCCTTCTTTCTTGTGCATACTGCGCTTAGTGCATAACCTAACTTGGGAGGAGTGCACACGTCAGACCCCCCTACTCCCCTGTCCAATGACGGTATGTTACACTCAGTTTTGATCCCTGGACCGCCCTACCGTGAGATAAGACACACTCAGCATAACTAGGTCCTGTTACACAGCACAGACCCCAACGTCACCACCTCCCCAGACCCACCCCCTCCTCACCTTGACCCTCAGGACCCTTTTAAGTCCGTCATCTTTAGACTCTTCACCCTGTATCTAACCCCCTCATAATCCCTTGATCCTCTGGAACTTGACACACATAATCTCACTTTCCCAGTACCTCTCCTCATCCCAACATGGCCCCCATCCCAACATAGCGCCCACGTAGGTACACCAGTGCTTCACATGACGTAAAACATACATCCGCGTTTCTCCATGGCACTTTCCCCGTTCCAAGATAGCGCCCATAGTCAGACCTAACACGGTACGCTATGCCACCCTATCTCATCATCCCACAGCACACCACTCAACCAAATTATGCCGCCAATAGGGCCCCTTGACATAACACCCCCCCTTCTACCCGACCCTGACCCGTCTGATCAGGTCACCGCAGATGTGTACTTCTGAACAATTCACCCCTCCAAGATGGCGACCACCCACGCGGCTCATTCTAGATCTCCGGTTTCCATTGACCCGGAAATACACCGCGCAATTTCCCGTATTTAAACTTCCCCCGTATTGAGGTGCCGAACTGCATTTCTCTCGAAGACACGCCGGTGGGATTATGCCCGAGACAATTAGGTAAGCACACACAGGAGGCCTTTGCCTCTTCCGTCTGCCCGTCGGAGCCGAGGATTCCACCTTATTCCCTCCCGTTTCTCCCCTCAGATCGACTTAGGATCTCTGTACGCTTCATTTCTAGAAGACCCGTTAGCTCTATTGATCACCAGATACGGTAAGCATCCGTTTCATCCACCTACCACCCTCCTCCTACACCATCCCCCGCTGCGACCCTATCCCTCCTTCCCCCACCTCCCACTTCCCCCACACACACGGCTATCTTAGATTAACATTACCAGCGCCCCACTACGCACACCCCACCCTTTACAAATTTACGCCGGACGCGCGCTGGGGCTGATCCCCTTTTTTTCTCAATACTGGCTGGGCATGAGTAATCTCCTATACACACTTCCAGTAGCCGATTACAGACTTGTCACTTAATTGCAATCCACCGTGCCACCTGTCAACTAACAAAGTTACCGCTCTACCTTTTCTTCCCGAACTCAACCCTACCCATGTGGTTCCGGCAACGTAAATATACTTTTTCTTTCTTTCCCTATACAATGCCATGTATTTGTCACTAATGTTTTGTTTGACCGACCTCACTCGTCTGAAACGCCGCTTTCACGCTCTGCGATGATCGGTTTATATGGACTCGCTACTATACGCCGCATTGCGCATTCCTCTATCCTGCCCCCTTCCTCTATTCATGCTCCCCGTACACACTGTCTGTGTGCGCGCAATTGCCCCTACCACCTCTCGCCCCCCTTGGGCATGATTGTGCCTCTATTTTTTGCAAATGTACCATTCTGAATGACGATGTCGCGATTTGCTTTCTAATACTATGCTATGACTTTCTAAACCACCCACTTTTTACCATGCCATTATAATGTTTGTCTCCCCTACACACTTTCTGTTTGGACGCTACACCACGGTCCCCATGTGGATCACGCCCACATATATATACCCTATCTTGTTTGTTGCTGTATGCAAATATGTGATGTTATGCCCTACGTATTCTTTTCTCCCACACCTTCTTTTTTTTTATCTCACTCTGTTTTTGTACACCATCAATCTATGTATGTATGTTAATGCTCCAATCACATGGGGCACCGTCACCTTGGCCCACAAATTCATATGCATTTTGTGTCAATGTACAGCCCTGAAGAAGCCCCAGGCCGGATGGCCATGTAAGGGGGCGAAACACGTGTTGGCTGTTTTTGACCCGTTACTAAACCTACACAGAATTCCTAAATCACCTTCATATAAAGAATTTTCACCTTGATATCAGCCTACTGGAAAATTTTCCTGAATCAGTACGAACACAAAATCTTGTCCAGACATCCTTTTCTGTAACCACATTTGAGTTAGGACTACCTCCCAGTATGATTGTTTTACTCTCAGAGCATCAGCTTTTACTATTGTATCCGGGGTTGACCATAGCTCACGCATGCCTATTTTAAGTGTTGTTTCTTTGATATGTTTCAACCAAGGTGTTTTCAAGTTTCTATCCAGAGCCATAAGATCTTTCACACACTCTCTGTAAGGTGTCAATTCATGCGTGGACCATAGTCTGACCCAGTATAACAAGGGTTTTAAGACAGCTATCAGATGGATAGGGTTAAGAGCCAGATCAAGTCGTAGTGGAGTAGAAGGGGAGCTTAGGGGAAGTTTAAAAAGTGTTTTAATAAATCTGTTTTCAACTTTTGTTAGCCTTTCGCCGTCAGCATAACCCCAAATCTCGGCACCATATAGTGCTGATGCTACAGCTGAGACTTTATATGTGGCTAAAACCGGGGAAACGGGTCCTCCAGATGAAGCCCTGTAGCGCGTCGCAATGGCAGAGGCTTTCTGATGAAGAATGGATATACTTTTTTCCATTTGGGAGGCCCATGCTTGGGTGTCGCTTAGCCTCACCCCAAGATAATCAAAATAATGGACTACCTCTAGGGGAAGTCCCTCTACGGTCACTATGCCTCTACACCCCTTGTGGGGATTGATCATCATGAATTTAGATTTGGACGGGTTTAGTTCTAGCCCTCTTACCCCACAAAAATTAACAAAGGCATTCAGTTCTGTTTGAAGGCCCATAGGGGTTCGAGAGATTAGCAGGGTGTCATCTGCAAACATTAGTATTGGGGTTGGTATCCCCGCAATTCTAGGGGCATCATGTTTGCATGCCTTCAGGCTCTTCACTACTCCGTTAGTGAAAAGGCTGAATAGTGTTGGGGCAAGGACGCATCCCTGTCTAACCCCTTTCAAGATCACAATTTTTTCTGTCAAATCCCCAGTTGTGTTCCATCTCACCCTTGCATATGTATTTTCGTGGAGGAGCCTAAGTATTCTTAAAAGGTCTGGGGGGATACCATACCCATCTAGCACCTCCCATAGTGTGTATCTTGGGACCAGGTCAAACGCCGCTCTTAAATCGATAAAAGCGACGTAAAGATGGTCACGCAACAAGGTGATATATTTCCAAGTATCACCTTGAAGCGGAGGACCTGGTCCAGTGTGCTAACTTTCGTACGAAAGCCTGCTTGTGACTCTTCCAGATGTTATTTTGTTGCATCCAGTCATTTAGCCTATACAAGACCTGTCTACAGAAACTTTTTTGTGAGTTGTCAAGAAGGCTTATAGGCCTATAATTTGGGGAAATATTTCGCTCACCTTTTTTATAGATCTGTATGATCACAGCGCCTTGCCATGATGGAGGGATCATATTATCTTTTATTATATTATTCGATAGAGCGTTCAAATAGGGGGCCCAGATGTCGGGTTCAGAGAGGTAAAGGTCACCCGGGATGCCATCCATTCCTGGGGCCTTGCCCATTTCAGTCTGAGAGATTGCCTTAAGGGTCTCTGTTAGGGTAAATGTGAGGGGGGATGGACATCTGGCATGGGATGTGGTGTGGACACATTTGATGTATGGGAACCAGTAGCCTCTTCTACAGGAGAGCTCTCTGCAGCGTTGTTCTTCTGAGGGCATTCATATAGTCTGCTAAAATGGGTTACCCAAATTTCAGGCATTATCACTAAGTCTAGAGGGTTGAAATTAGAGGGGTTCACTGCTACTAATTTCCAGAATCTTTTTTGATCTCCCTTATCTAAGGCCTCGACTAGCGTTAGCCATTGATCCTCGTCCCGATCTCTTTTAACTTTGACTAGGAGATTTTTGTACTCCCTCCTGCACTTTATAATATCTGGCCTCGAGCCCTTTTTGATTGCACATAGTAAGTTTAACTTGCTTAACCAGCAGGCCTTATTGTACCAGTTTGGTACTTTCTTTGTAGGTACTCCTCTCTAGTTTTTCAAAGAGCAGCATGGTGTACTTCGCATCTCTGCGAGCCATGGTCAGTTGTCTGTCGGTCAGATTGTAAGCCGAAAACAGATTTGTGTCTTTAATGTATCGCCATGGAACGTTGCCAGAACGCAATGATTGAAGCCTCCAGCTTAGAAGCATAATAGCGCGTAGCTGTGATTGCCCATGTTGTAGAATAGACAAATCTTGTTCCATTATATCGATAGCTCAGGGCACAATGTTGCCCAGTGAATAAATACGAGACAAAAGTGTGGTCATGCCATTGTCTACCACAGCTAAAGCCTTTTCTAGGTTAATTCTATCTATCTCACGTAGTCTCTCTGCAGCTTCCTGTTGGGAGACTTTCCAAACCTCATTATAGATGGTGTATAAGAAGCGTTTCCTACGTGGTTTCTTGGGACCTAAGAAGAAATCCCTAAGATCCATGTTGTCTGACAAAAGGGACAAGTGTTGTTTCACCTGTGATAGTGTCGAGGTCTCTAGCCAATCTAGGCACAACTTCCCAACACTATAAGTAGTCACTACCCCTGGGTCGTCTATGTGTACATAGTGTAGGTCAGGCCTATGGATACTAACCCTTCGGTGGTACCCTTGAATCTTGAGTTACACATATTTGTGTCTATGGGCCAAACCAACCAACCCTTCCAATCAGGAGATGATGAATTGAATGTACTTCTACCATGTTTCCCCTCACTTGTTAGTGTGTTATTTGCAATACCCTTAATCGGTGCGTGGGAGGGGATGCTCGGTGTTTTCAGGTCTTTGATTTTTGCAAACCCGTAACAAGTGGTCTGTTGCACTGTTCTGTTCAGGAAAATCATTTGTAATGGTATTTGGCAAGCTCTAAATAATGCCTCAATTCCCTGAACCTGCCACTCTCTTGTCCCCCAGATCGATTTTGTGTCTATAGTGTCTCTCCAGTAGTCGAAACCCTGTATAGACAGTTGGGAGATAAAAAGTGCTGAGTATATCAGCTTAGTATTTGTCAGCATAATTTTCTTCATTGTTGCATTCATCAGTGCAAGTTTGTAATAGAATGATTCTGGGTCTGATGTGTTGAACCATGAAAAATATGCGAATTTCTGTACTGAATGTGGCAGAGCTACCCTTCGGTGGTGTTGGGCAATGTTCCCATTGATGGTACACATTAGTAGTGCATGGTACACTTGCTCTATGCAAAAAATGATGACCATAATGCTGGTAACAAAACATGGTATCGTAGTCCGTTTTACCTTCATACAATTCCCTGTAAGAGAATGCAGCAGATTGTTCTAAATCTGTGAGCATGGTATTTACAGTCTCAATGTCCCAATCATCAAAGTGTACTGGGGGTAATGAAATCATTTAAAGAGATTTTAAACAAATGTGTAATTTTCAAATGTTCAGTGGGGCCATATACATCATAAGAAACTTTATCCCAAACTATACCATCCGGTATTGGAACTGCTGTAATGTTCACCAGGGACAAGTCTCTTTGTTCACGGTGTGATGATGTATGTGGTTTCAGGACCAAGTTTACGGATTGTACTGCAGAGCGTTCTGGGAGATAATGTCCGTTCAGAAGCAGAAAAAAGACAGTCACTGTGCTAATCCAAATTAACAGATATACTACCCCTATTGCGAACCAAATATGCAACCAAGGTGGCACTAAGTAAGTCTTTTTGAGCAAAAGATAGAATTGGCGAAATTTTTCTTTCTTTGAAATGGGTGGCGTTTGATCAGGTTCACTTGGATCTGAAGAGAAGTTGATGAAGTAGCCAGACACAGTTCGATCTATCTTCGGTAGCTCCGCAGGTTTTGTAGAACTGGCAGACGTGTTGTTTGAAGGCACATTAATGTAGACATCATTGTTGGGCCGAATTGCAACTTGCATAGTTGTTTCTTCTTGATGTTTTCCAATTTCAACTGATGTGATTTGTACTCCATTATTCGTTGCTCCATCCCTCTGTGTTGCGGAGTCTTGAAAGGTTATTAGTCTTTCCATCTGAACTTCCTGTATAGTAGCAAGAGGAGGTCTGCGGCCTACTGTTGAGGATCGGCCACATGATGCGGTTTGATCAGATCAATGGAGACAAATCTTTTTTCTTTTTTGCCGACAAGAGGTGGAAGAAGTACTGTTCTTGTTCCCACTTCCGCTAGGACGGGTACATCTGTTTTGTAAGATGGCCCAAACTCTCTTCTGTCTACGATTTTTTCCCTGACCAGGTCCCCAATCTTCGGGACCCAGGCAGGTCTTGCCGGAACTGGTTTCACTTCCCCAGTGGCGGTGCGTTTGACTTGCACGTTGCTTTGTAACGCTCGGAATTCATTGAGTTCCTGTAAAACAGCCAAACGGCCATTCAGTTCAAATGGTTTTGCATCCGCCACTGTACTGGCACAATCGAGATCAGGTACCCACATTCTTGTCCCAAACAGGATTTCATAAGGGGTACGGCCTCCCAAGGACTTTCTTGGCATGTTGTTGAGTGCCCTCTGGGCCCCATATAGGTGATTGACCCATGTACCACCCGCGCATAATGCCCTTGCTGTTAAGGATTGCTTTAGGTCCCGATTGTTCCTCTCCACCACCGAATTTCCCTCGGGATGGTAGGGGGAGGAGTACCGCAAGGCCACGTCCATACTTTCCATGGCTTCTTTGTAAGCCCTAGAGCTAAACGCAGGACCACGGTCGGAATGTAATGTGCCAATTGCGTATGTCCTGATGAAGACTCGCAAATCCTTTATAACAGTTCGAGCATCAGCCAAGCGCTGGGGCCAAACCCATAGGAATCTAGAGCATGAATCCACTGCCACCAAGATGTACTTGTAAGCCCCGTCTGAATTTAAGGGGCCGCAGTGGTCCAAATAGACACATGCGAGTGGTCTGTCTGAAATCAGTAATGGTGTCTTTGGTGGCCTGGGACTGATAGAACCCTTCATCTGCTGGCAAATGTCACACTTCAGGACATAGTCCTTTGTTTGTTTTGTCGGCCCCAACCACCAGTAATGCTGCTTCAATAATGAAATTGTTGCAGTGACTCCTGCGTGTGCTGAGCCCAGACCCTCGTGTGCAGCTATTATTAAACCTAATCTGCGATCTTTGTTTAGTTTTACTCTATCCCCCACTCCTGGAATTTGAGCATACGGTGTGTTATGCGCATCTAACTTGTAGGAGTACTTGAGTGGAAAGCCTTTTGGCAGGACGGGTGAGCCGTTCTTTGAGGCATTGATAGCTACTAGTATATCTCCGTCTATTCTCGTGTGTGAACGAGTGATTGCAGCAACAACAGCAGCAGTTCGCACTGTCGTCTTGGCGTCTTCATCAGCAAGGGAATTCCCTTCAACGTGTATGCCAACATGCTGATGACTCAAGGTGTGAATAACTTGAGCCCGTGGCAGGCATGCTTTCAGCTTTGCCACTTGTTCCCATAACAATTTATGTTTTATCGTGCCACCCTTGGCGTCTCTAAACCCATTCTGGCTCCAGTAGTGAAGATATTCATTGTAAGATTGCACACAGTAAAACGAATCGCACACAATCAGTATGGGGAATTCCCGAACTGTATACTGTAGTGCTAGTATCAGGGCTTTTAATTCTGCCAGCTGCGCGGTACAATCTCCTAGAGATTGCATAGTCATATTGTTGGGGTGGAATTTACCGCCCGCATCGAACCTTTCACTATAGCGCATGCGGCGCTATACTGCTGTTTACTTCCTATGGCAGGTTGTGCAGAACCGTCAGTATAAATGATGTATTCGTACTGATCTAGAGGCAAGATTTAATTCGGGAGAGGGTATTCTTGTTCGTATTGCAGGAATGCTTGTGTTCTAAGTCTTGGATCGTATCTGTACTCTACATCTTTTGCAGTGAGAGAATTAGCCCATTGTATCCATTGTGGATGCAATGCCTTTGCATTTGGAATGCTGGCTTTAGTTACCGCTTCTAAGGTTGATATCGGAGTTACCACAATTATGTGTTTCCCCTGTGCTAGTGCTCTTTCTCTCACTACAGCAGTCTGTACTGCTGTCAGAATGTTTTCTGTTGCTGCAAATCGATTTTCAGCATTCGTGTACAGATGAGATTTGTATGCGATTGGAACTGTCTCACCTTCATTGAATGTGATGTAGGTGTACCCTGATAACCCAGGGACGACCCGCATTACCAGGTTGCGGACGTTTACTCGTGTCTGCAAGTGTTTTGAAGCTATCATGTCAGCTTGAACTGAGCGTAAAGTGTCTATGTTTTTTGAGTCCACTTGTTTGCTGTAAAGTCTGGTCTGATTAAATCGTAGAAAGGTTTGGCTCTTTCTGCGTAGTCTGGAATGTATGTTCTGCCGAAATTTAAAAATCCTAAAATGGATTGTAAACCCTTCAGAGTTTTCGGAGGCTGGATTAGTGCACACTTTTCTAAAAAGTTTGCGGCAAGGCTTTTGCCTTCACTTGATAGCTCATATCCCAAAAAAAGGAAGCTGAGATGGGCAATTTTTGATTTCTTGAAGTTAAATTTGTAGCCCAGATTGGCGAAACCAACAATTATGTTGTTCACCCTGCACAAGTGATCAGGTAATTCATCGTCCGCTAGATAAATATCATCTACATAGGACACTGCCTCTTCATCGCAAGTTTATAATAGCTCTGACACTCTTGCCGAGAATAACCCGGGGCTGTTCTTATAGCCTTGGGGCAGGTGACAAAACTGACACTGAGTGCTGAGGGCAGAAAATCCCGTCAAATATCGGCTTTCAGGAGCTATATTTTGGCAGAAGAATCCATTTGAGATATCTAGTGTTGCTTTGTATTTCTTCCGCACAATGTTATTCATCAATGCAGCGCTGTGTGCGTTCTGAACTGCAAATGTTTTTGTGCATGTGTTCAAGTGTCTGTAATCTAAAACCAAACGATATGTGTTGTCAGGTTTCATTATGGGAAACAAAGGGTTGTTCATCAACGAGGTGCAAGTTTCAATCGCACCTTCGTATTCAAGTTGGTCTAGGATTTCTTTGACCTGTTTCTTTGCTTCATTTTTAATAGGGTACTGTCTCTGTGGAGTTGGAGTAGTTTTTAATGGTATTTCGTGGTGTTTGGACTCAACGTCCCACCCTACATGGTGGCGGTATAATGCCGGAGCTAGCGCTTGGGTCCACTCCTGTGCGTATGAGTGTTTTAAGGAAACAGGAACGAGGTCGGAAAAAGCAGGCAAAATGACACTTTCACCTTTTGGGCAATCCATTATAAATTCAGGCGGCCAATCTTTTTCTGCTAACAGGATGTCGTAACCAAATGTAAAATTTTCCCAAAAAAGACGTGGCAGAGATGTCCCCCTTTATTTGGAGATTAATTTCGTGTAGACGGTGTGGGACACTCACTCTTGTATCAGGTGTTTCAACCGTGATGTATTCAATACTGCTGTCACCAGAAATTCCTTCAGGTTCTGGCGAGCTATTGTTACTTCTGCCTCGCTGTCTAGCATCTTCAGAGCCCATTCCCCGTTCAGAAGCTGAGTCCTCAGTAACCTGGGCATTTCTAATTTTTAAGCTAGCTACTTTCTTCTTTTTGAAATGAGTCTTTGCTTTAGATTGCTCTTCCTGTTTGATAATGAAATCTGAAGTGCGATGTGTTTCCCTCTTTCCCTTTGGTCGATCTTCAATTTTTTGTTCTGACCGTCCTTGCCTCTCCGAGCTTTTTGATGAACCCTGAAAGGAATGAAAGGAACGTGTATCAGTATCCTGATACCTGTCAGGTTTCCTAATGTTATCACGATTCCTAAGGTTGTACCTCTTTTCAGAGGACTCCCGTTGGGGAGACCCACCCCTTGATCGTGAAGTGTTTCTGTTATTATTATTTTTAGGTTGACTATTATCCCATTTCTTTTTAGAAGAAGTGGGTGCTTGCTTTGAGTTCTCGTTTTCAGAACTACTCACCACTAGTGGTTTCCCGAGTTTGGCTCCCAAACTATCTCTGCCTAGTGACGCATAGGTGTCTTCGATAATTTTTGGTAATGCACGCTTCTGATTTGCAGGAGTGGTATCCCTTAGGCGTTGGCGTATAGCCACCGCTGCTGCTTCCCCCTTAATGTTGCTCAGCATAATTGCCAAGACTTGGTCAAAATTACCCATCAGTTTCATCCCCAAGTCCAGGGCAGGTCCTGCCCCATACTCGTTCTGTGTCTGTTTCAATACTTCAGGGATAACTGATATTGCTGGGGTACCGTGTATTCTAATATATACTGCAGCAAAGATTGTTCCCCAGGTGGTACAATCCTCAATTGAGGGAAGCATTCCCATTGGCAAGCAAATGTTTCTCCTGCGGACCCGTACGGGGAAATACTGCTTCCAACTGTGCTATTTTTTGAGCAATCCAAAATGGTACTTGATCCCTTCTTGATGGGAACGCACCCATTATTGCTTTTAGTGTTTGTGGACTAATTATTGGTGTGGGCTGGACTAATCCAGGTGGAGCAGCTCTCGCAGGTTGTAATATGAGTGTTTGTATGACGAACTGGACAATATGTATGTATAGCCTGACTATTTCTTTGTATAGTGTACGCACTTCCCCTACTGGGAGTGTGTCTATCTCAGGATGTGGAATGTAAGCCGCTAAGACCGGCCACGTCGCTCCTCCTATGATGAGTGGACCTAGTCTTACGACTACAGTTGTGTGTTTTAGGGCGCCTTTAAACCAGTTTTTATGTTGCTGGTAAGTTAACGGGACTTCAGTGTCCTCGTATGGGATGTATTCTTCCGGTGGATCCACTTCAATGTATTCGTGAAATAAATGTGTCTGTGGATCTGCAGGTGGGAATTTCACCCAGGAATAGAATACCTCTGATCCGAACACCTCATGTGCCTCAATCAGGAAGCTAACATGGCCACCTGTAGCAGGTAGTCCATGTTCTAATAATTTTATAGTTACTGCCTGTCTGCAGTTTTCTGTAATGTTAAGAGCGTTAGCAAATTCGTCTCCTTCCGCACTTCCACTGCTACTCGCAGGTTCAGTGATTTTGAAAGGAGAGAAATGTAAAGGTTTTAAGAGATAGGGTTTAGCACAATATGGGAACTTTTAGTCATTACAAGCTTGTTTAAAACCTTCAGCCAATACACAGGGTGTGCCTGCTCAGCTGAGACGCATTATCCTTCCACTTCAGAGGTCTCTGGAAAATGTGGGTAGGGCTGTCTGAGAAAGCACGACTGAACTACTCAGATTTAACTGTTAATATAAGAACCAAACCAACGTTGGCGGCGCCATGTCGTGTAGTTCCTAGGACCCCCCAGGACCTGCGCGTTTTGGATGACCTAAACTGAGGACTTGATTTGCAGACAGACTCTGGACACCCCCACAGGATGAGTCAGCCGTTAGACCAGCTAGCTCTATGGTGGTACTACCATCCCCCTGCATTCTACAGTGGTGTATGTAGTTTTTGGCAACCACTGAACATGACAACCCTGATTCCTCAGGTATCGTGGAAACAATACGGTATATTTCGCTCAGTCACTCGTTTTTGCTTTTCTCAGAATACATAGAATGGCGATTGGAACGGTTTCAATAATTATTTATTGATCAAGTGTCAGTCTAGTATGAAACATGTTAGCTGCGACAATCAAAAGACAGGAGCAGATAAATGTAATCGCTAGTACCAATATCGTAGAAAGTAGATACATTTCTACCATAGTGCTAATAAGATGAATAAAAGCATATTACATAAAACAATAGCTTGGGCGTACTCCTATGATGCATAGCCTACCTAACTGTGCCTAGCCTAGAGGTGTAGGTGAAGCATGTATGTGTAAGTGCTAGGATATGTCCTAATGGAACCTAATGGAGCCAAGAATTCCCCGGGGAAGTGCTTACCCCTCACCTGATGGCTCTGAATGAAGGACCCCGTCTCTGCGTCGAGGGATGGCACCCCGCAAGGGATGTCAGATTTCTGCTTGTCGAAGGATCAGCCGGCAGAGCCTCGTTTCAGCTTGGAAGGAATTCTCCTCTGTCTGTCTAAGGGGAAGTGAGGGTCTTTTATACTGAAGTGGTCACTCCGGGGTTTTTCTAGAACCGATATGTTTTGAAAACATTCGCTAATCCCCTGCTAATCCTTTTCTAAACAAACATGATCATGCACAGCTGGCTCTTGGCCATGGATGAAAAAAAGTGGTGACCCTTGTACAGAATAAATCTACCGTGCCTGGGGACATGTTTATGTATGTCAGATACAGGGATTAAGAGATGGTACAAAGAGCCTGATGTCGGAGAGACAGAATTAAGCTACTAGGTAAAAGGTCACCTGTGAAAGACCGTTATGTCGTGTGGATGGGACACAATATATGTAATCGGTATGTACATGATGGGACTGACCTAAAGGACGACACTATAGTTCTGAGTGTGTACTGTTGTGTAGGTGTGCTGACATATAATTCTGTATCCGAGTATAGATTCATGGCTGTGTGGCCATTTGATGTCAATTAAATAGGTATGTGACTAATTGTGTGCGTATGAACATAACTTTATGATGGAGGTTATCTGGCCATCTAATGTGTGTTTACAATGCAGCTTCTGCTGTCATGTAATTTTCGGTAGATTTCTTTAGGATTGTGGTGTGATCTTTTATGATGTTGGATAGATACAGATATGAGGGGAGTTTGTTGATTGTGTGAAGAAATATAGGACAGCGGTGGTGTTGCCTTATGATGTTCTTAGTAATGTTTTATATTGTGTAGTATGTTATTATTTGCCTGAACAGGCACATGATTTACTGAACACTACATGGTGGGATAGGAGTTCAGGTTGTATTAGTACGGTATGGCTGGGATAGGAGGCGAAGGTAACACCCTAACTTTGGATTTCTTTACACTTTTGGATTGTCAAATCCCTACAAAGATATTTGTCCACCCTAACTCCTTTTTAGCTTTAGTGTTTTTTAGTGAAATTTCTTGTTTTTTTCAAATTAAATGTTATAAAAACAATACGTCCACCTTGTATAACAACATTGCATAGTAAGTCACCCTTAACTCCCACTCTTGTAAGATAACATATTGATGCTTATCTTTATTGTCGTGTTTAGTTTTTAACTACTAATGTAATATATATTTTTTTAAATGCAATGTTTGTGAATATACGCCAATCAAACTGGATGCATTTTTCAAAAAGGTGACTTATGTCATTTATTATTTGTGAACATTGCAATGATGTCAGCTTGCACATGATCGTATTTATCCAATAGAAAACAAATACTTGCTAAGAAAGTCACATTTTCAGTAATATGATATCTTTTGTTGGTGACATAATAGTTTTCAACCAGTGCTTACTGTTTTTGCTAGTGGTTGTTCTATCTTTTAGATGGGCTTGTGTTCTAAAGTCATTTCGATTTGTTACTGGAACTTTTTAGATGGCTTTTCACAGTTCTCCTGATTCTGGATCTTAGGAGATCCCTGGGTCTACTTGGCAGAGCAGTATGCTGTTGAGCAGAACTTGATTTTTTTAAAAAATTTTTATTGAAAGTACAAAAGACAAATACAGAGATACAAAAAAAAACTATTTGATCGTGACCACCCTACCCCCCCCCCCCCGGCTCTAAAAACAACAGTATAGACATTGGTTGATGAGTAATCTATTACAGTTATTCCATGTCTGATATTTCGAAGACTAAGAATAAAAAGATAAAAGTAAAAGAGAGCGGAGAAAGAAAGATGAGGAGAAAAAAGAAGAAAAAGAAAACAAAAATATCCAAGAGAGAAAGGAACTATTGTGTAAAATACCTAACAGTATTAAGGGTCATTGATAACATCAGCAGTGTAGCTACAAGAATGTCTTAACTAACAGTCAAAACATAAAAAGCAGAACTTGATTTGGGTTGTGTAGGAGTTAAGGTACAGTGGTTTGAAGGTTGTGATTAGAGATGGAGAGCAGTGCTTCCAACATTACAGAATATGTCCAGTTTGAACCATTCTAATTCACCTTACATTGAGGATTCAGTATGCTGTTGGCCATGACCTAGAGTTAGTGTCAGAGTTAACAAGGTATGTATTTATAGTGGAATGTTTGCATATGCCTAGTCATTGAAGTTGTGCCTAGATAATACCAATGATGAAAATCACTGCATTTAAGGACATAACCACCTTGTCGACAGATTAACGTGTTCTGTATATTTGCGAACTGCGCAAAACACCACTCAGTCATTCCAGAGCAACGATCTACCACTAATTTAATCAGTACTTTGTTGTTGTTCTGTGGTTTCAGATACCAAATGTGCTTATTTTGCATTGTTACCCTATTCTGCTTGCTTGTGTTGCTCACCTTCACCAGCCTTAGCCACTGTGCAATTTCAGATTCAAATCTAGACAAAAGTCCGCTTCCCAATTTCACAAGAGCAAGGCCCGGCTCCCAATCCCCCACGGTCAGCCAGCCCCTGCTGTGCGAATCTTTTGTGCGTAGTAAGGCTTGACTGTAAGACCTGTTCTTTAGCCAGACCTTATCTCCAAACTGTCAGTGGTGGCTTACGTCTGCTGTGCTTGACCTGTAGCAGTGCATGACTGGGTTGGGCCACAGAGCTCGCCTTTCAGTCTGGCCCTGGGCCCAACCTGTTGCTGATGGCCATCCTATGCGTGCACAGCCTTCACCTTATGCAGAAGAGGTTGATACTTTGGATGGAATGGTGCACCAGGGAAGTATTCATATATTTCTTTCAATAAGATTCAAGACGAGGTATCTTTATAGAAACCAGTTCAATCCTTCTATTTCTCTCTTGAAACATATAATTACAGAAAAAAGAACGTCCAGCCAATGCGTTTCGTTCAGGAAAAATAGCTTTTCTGAACTTCTTCAGGGCTCTTAAATATCTTGGTATCAGTAATAGAATGTTACTTCAGTGAAACTCCAAAATGTCTGTAGTCCATGGCGAATGTACTCCCATCAAATCCGCCAACAATAATGTGATCGCCCTCTACGGGATTCCTTATGCAGAAGAGGTTGGCTGCAGGGCCTGGTCTTTGGCCAGGCCCAACACCAACCCACTGGAGGTGGCTCCGTCCCACTGTGGATTGCCCTTCAGCTATGCAAAACCAATTTTGGACGCAGGTTGACTACCCTCTGCTACAAATGTGTTTGGCCATGCACAGCAGGTGTTGGTCGTTAATTATGTGCTTTTGTGTTTTTTTTAAATATGTATATATATTTGTTAAATATACAATGCACGCACTGTTGTGACATATAGTAGGATTTGGTTTAATACACTACACTTTAGTTTTGCACTGCATGCAGTACAATGTGAAGATGTTCAGGTGGAGGCTGTTCTCCTCTTCAGTCTACTGCAGCACCTCTCCAAGAACATTTTCTGGTGTTTGTGTGTCCTGGCCAGCTGATGCTGCTGTTGTTTGGGTTTTCTTTTGACACTGGACACACAGAAATTCTTTAAACTCCTTTTTGTTCTTCGCCTACAGGTGTCTCATGGTCAAAGTTCCAAAGGATTTTATAAGCCTTTTTGTCCTCTTTTAAACTTCAAGTCGGAGAGTGGGCAGGGTATCTTGCATGGCACTATTTTTGTCTCTCCTGAGGAATGTGAGAACAAATACAGAGTATTTTGGTGATTTGGTTTTGATTCTACATTCCACCCTTTGCACATGACTACTCCTTCCTGTTCTTAAGGTGGAGAACCACGTGAAGGCCCTGGAACCTCCTTTTTATCTCTGTCTGTCATAGACCAAATGATAAATGCAGCAAGGACACTCAATAGCAATGGTCAAGGTCTCTTGCTGTTCACCACAAAAGGTGGACATGGCATCTTTTGCTATGAAACAGGCACTTTTGACTATATTGTATTCAGGGCTCTCCAACCTTCTGTGTATAAAGAGCTACTTCTGTTCAATAAAAGTCATCCTGAGCTACTAATATTATTAGTGTTGTAATAGTGACCATATCAGTCACGATTACACTAGTGGCCACCCCATATAAAATGGTCAGCAGTGATCACCTCATTGCATCAGGCAGGGCTGCCAGGAGTAATGTGAACAAGCCGTTATCAATTTGGATTGCCTCTATGTGGGTAATACATTACTGCCATTTCTGCACTGGTCTCGGTACCAAGGTAATACCATGAGCAATACTTCCCCCCACCCCCCATATGATTTATCACTCAAATATCAGCTTTAAATATATTTTGCAAATTCAACCACTTTTCTCCAAACATAAGTTTCTGAAAAAAGTTCTGAAAATACACACATTTTGATCTTGAATGCATGCTTTTCATTTTTGGTACACGTATATTAATTTAGCCAAGCAAAAGCCTCTAATTCAGCAGGCTGGGCTGCACACAGGAGAGCTACTCACGGGTCGCTGGAGAGCTACCAGTATCTCACAAGCTACTCGTTGGAGAAGCCTGTATTAGAGTATTTGTATAATGCTTGCGACCCCTGTGTGGAGCTCCGAAGTGCTTGTTCACGTGGATAGCAGGCTACACCATGCAGGTAAAAAGGCGTGGTCTTTGCTTTAAACGTTCGGGGGAGGTGTTTCCAAGTCTTATGTGATGACCGCTGAGGTGAAGTTATCATGTTACAGGACACAGCATGATGTATGAGGAAGTGTAAGAGATGGACGTCCATTTTTAGGTCTCGCCTAGGCAGCGCTTGCGCTGTCTCGTTGAGACATGCTGTATACACTTTACCGTGAAAGCTTTGTGGAAGCTCCGCCCACTCTCCACCCATCTTTTTGATTGGCTTAGATCCTAAATGCTGCCTTTTGATTGGTTTTAGGTTTGTTAGTCCCTCCTCCGGACGGCCATGTCGTCATTTGTATCCTTCCCCGGCTATTGGCCCCTTTACTACAACTCTATTTTCTTCCCTGTCTCCCCCCTGCCCCCTCCCGCAGTCCATGACTTCTCCCCCCCCCACACCCCCACTCCCGTTCGTGCCATCTCACCCCCCCCCGCACTCCCGTTTCCAATGCAATACATCTTGCGTAAATGCGAGTCCTATTGCATTGGAAATGCTTGTTTAAATTGTGAGCACTAGCACTATTTTCTCCCCGTGCCTCCCACAACTCCTCCCACCCCTCGCAGCTTCTTTTCTTATCCCTCTGCTCGGTGGCGCACAGCACTGTTTTCAGTTTGCTGAATCTGCGAGGTGTTAGATAGGAACGAAAGGAACTCACATTCGATTATGAGCACTATTTACTTCTTGTTTGTTGCAGTTCACACGCAATGCGACGCTCGGGGGCAGCTGTGTTGATAAGCTATCTCTGCTCGAGGATCAGCTTGTGTTTTTTTGTAATTACATTTGTACATCTACAGTTGCGATCGCTGTTTTTTTTTATTACATTACTGCATTTTTGAGCCGACACTGAAGCTCAAACACGGATCCCCAGCTTGCAGGGAGGTTACAGTGGAAAAGGGCTGACTGATTGGCTGTGCCCTCTCTCTCCCCACCTCCTATCCCTCCCACACACTACTTCCCCGCCCCCACCACCCCTATAAGACACAGATGCGGTAACCAAAAGCGAGAGGAAATGGCCCGGCCGTCTGTTTCACTGCTGTTAACATTTCTGCATTTATATAGCGCGGGCAGACAATAAGTGGTTTTAAAAAATTTACAAATATTTACAGCACTGAGGCTCGAACACTGATCTCCATCTCCCGAGTCCACAGTTTGCAGGGAGGTCACAGTGGAAAAGGGCTGACTGATTGGCTGTGCCCTCTCTCTCCCCGCCTCCTATCCCTCCCACACACTAGTTGCCGGCCCCCACCACCCCTACAAGACACAGATGCGGTAATCATAGCGAGATGAATCACTCTGCTTCCATTAGCCTCGGTGGCTTTATCTGCCAAAGAGAGTGCTAACAAATATGTTAATGAGCATGAAGCTGTAAACCTATGCGATTATGCTTTCAGTGGCTTGTTCTCTTACTCTCTCAATGTCTGCTTAACCATTGTTTCCACCGACTGCAGAATTTTAACCCACATTGGCTAACAAATAGCGCCGGATCAGCCAATAGGGGCTTGCTCTGCCATACTCAAACGGAAATGCCTCAGCCAATGAACTGGCAGCAGCAGACCACATTCTGTAATCCACAAATTTGTAATCAGTTAGCACAATTTGTGAAATCTATAGGAGGAAAGTCGGCGCCACCAAGGCACATGGGGTGGGATTAAATGCAATGCGCTGGCAGTTGTGGCATAGCAGGGTGACTTGGGCCCTCATACAAGGAAGGGAAATGGGCCCTCATCTCCACAGTTTGGTAGCAAAATGCATCCATAATTGCGGTCCAGAGTGCCCCGGTGCCGCTGCACCTGTTGCACCTGCAGTGTGGTACCTGTACAGTGTTGTTTCCGATATTTTCACCGAAATCCAGGTCAAGCAGTTGGTGCAAAATGTATTTTTGTCACTTGTCAGTCAAAATGTGTATTCTGGCAAATAGCTCTGTTCTGACCTGGAGGGCACGCCTGTTCTGCACCTGTCCAGTTGGGGTCCCCCTGCATCACCAGACGTGAATCAAACAATGATTCGGGGAATGCCGAAGCCAGTTAAAAGGCTGATATGGCACGTGTGCGGTTTTCCATTGCCTCTGGGTGTATTGACCTCAGGAGTGCGGGCTATGCTGCTGAAACATGCCGTGAAGTACCCACACATTGCCCCGCGCCCCCTAAAAGCCTCTGTGTGCCGCCACCTCGTGGGCTCAGGCTGGGATCCCATGCCATACGTATGGCGAGCCCTTGCTGCGCCCCGTAAACACCTCTGTGTGCCGACATGTCCATGACGTGAGTCTCGGCCTCTAGTAAAGATGAGCGCAGCGCGCACCAGGGGCAGGCTCGGCTTCTGCTGCAGGTGTGACGTGTGAGGAAGATCCCTGCCACCCTCCCCCCCCACACACACACACATACACTATGAGGCTGTTTATTTATGTAGATTAATCCCGGAGAATATCAGAGCGCTTTAAATAGATTAGGGGTATATTATTCAGTAACTACAATCCCAATGGTCCAGAACAAATGAGTAAATCAGTCAGTTGGATACACCACTCTACAGTGGCCAGAAGCATGAAAAGGTACCTTAATGTTGCATTTCGATGCTGTAGCAGCAGATGGGAACAAGGGGGTTATGAATGTGAGCCGCGTGTGCAGAGATGAGGGTCACAGCGGGGTCACAAAAAGGATGCGCAGCCATGGATTGTCAGAATAGTACCCAATATTCCTGACACGGTCCTTTGTAAAGCACTGGAACAAACAAGCAACAAAGCGATTGATGGAATGTGATAACGCCGGATTCTTATCTTATCCTAGATCTATCTAAGAATCCTAGGCCGACTGGACCTTTATTACCTGCTGAAAAGTGTAAAGGGGAGAAACCAATTTATTCACGATACATTACAATTTAGTAAACCTAGTCTCACGAAAGGATCACTGACTCCGAATTCAAATTTTGGGGTTTTATTACCAAGCCAAGAATAATTGAGCATACAAGCACCGCATGACGAGGTTAAAGAAATACATAGGCACTAATACAAAATTCATCCTATGCACCAATCTAATTCGATGAAGCATAAAAAGGATAAGTATCTCCAAAAATATTAGACACGCAATAACTGATCCAATATCTAAATCAGTCTTCATTAGTTCTTACAGAAAAATTCATGAATCTGTCCCTACTCTATTACTACTGTGGCGTCCCTACTTAGCATTTTCCAGGCAAGATCAAGAAAAGGTGTCAGCTCGTGAAGACTTCCTAAGAAGCACTCTCACGTTGCATGGGTCAGTAGCCAAAGCTACCAAACTCTCTCTAAGTTTCCTTCCTCAAGATTGATTCCTTCCTCTACCCTCTAACCTCTCTCTCTGCCTCGCATCTCCCTCACTTCTGCCTCTTCCCTCGGGGCACTGTCCCTAATACAAAACCCAAATTCAATAGAACACGCCTCTGAAACGCCTCTTCGGGCCAAGCACCTCCAAAAGGTAGTTTTCCACTGAAATCTGTATTCTTCCATCGTCCGTTGGGATGTCCTTGGGTCCCAGGCTTTCTCCAATTATCCACATTCCATGCTACATTGTAGCCGCGCTCCTCCATACCTAACTCCTAAAACAAAAGGCGTCAGTCTAACTAACGAAGTCGATGTCCTTGCACCTGCAACAGGAACATGAGAAAGGAGCAACCTTGCATGCACACAATTTCGCTGACTACCTCTAAATGAGAGCTCGTCCAGGAAAGTACATTTCAGGCCTACAATTCCAGCTAACATAAGAAATACGAATAGGCCTTTCATAGCAAAACGTAAATGAGGCCTTTACACATCACATATTACCTTAATAAACATTACATTTGCAAGCACTATACTTCATCACAATTAATAAATTCTACATATGCAACTTTAATATGATGCACGTTTAGGTCTAATGCATTATTTTCACACGAACTAAATCATCAGCAATTGCAATGAAAAATAAGCAATACATTACCACATTTAAATGCCATGTTACCCATCACGACCTAATTTCTAACGTTACATTTGCACATTTCGTTATTACTCACAATTCTAATAACCAATTTTTTTAGTACAGCATAACATATAGGTGCATATATATTGTATTGTATTGTATTGTAATTGCATTTGTATAGCGCTTACTACCCCTGACGAGGCGTCGAAGCGCTTTTTCGGCGAGTAGCACGCTACTCCGGGACCCATAGAGGATTAGTGTTGAATTAGTATAGTGAAACATGCAAGTAAATTTTAAGTGGTGGATATGTTAGTCAGTTATTTGGATTCAGAAGGATAGCGGAGGGATAGAAGAGGAAAAAGGTTTGCATATATATAGCGCTTCTAACCCCTGATGGGGTGTTGAATTGCTTTTTTTTGGGGCGAGTAGCACGCTACTCCGGAAACCCATAAAGGATTAGTGGTGAATTAGTATGGTGAAATATGAAAGTAATTTGAGTGGTGGATATTAGTCAGTTATTTGGAGTGAGAAGGATAGTGGAGGGATAGAAGGGAAAGAAAGGTTTGCATTCATATAGCGCCTGTTACCCCTGGTGGGTGTTGAAGCGCTTTGTTGGGGAGTAGCACGCTACTCTGGAACCCATAATGGATTAGTGGTGAATTAGTATAGTGGAATATGGAATTAGTGAAGTGAACATGCTAGTCTGTTATTTTGATTGAAAAGGATAGTTGTGGGATAGAAGAGTGAAGGATTTCTTTTTGTAGGTCATAGCAGTAGGAGGAGGCTTTTTGATGAGTAAAAAGGGTTTTTGGAGGGGAAGAGTCAGAGGGAAGAGTTTAGAAAGGTTTGTCTTGGGCATTGGTACAGTAAAGGAGGTGTCAGAAGATACAAGGAGGGGTAGAGTAGGAGAGAGTCAAGAAAGGGTTATTTTGGGGAACATAGTAGTGGTATGGCGTTTGCGATAAATGAGAGAGTGGGTGTAGAGGATATAGTGATAGATGTATAGGGTGAGATAGGGTAGTGAATTGGAAAAAGTAGTAGAAAGAAGTTTGAGATGAGTCAAAAAGTTGGGCTAGAAGATATATTGAGGGAAGTATAGGCTGAGAAATAGGGTAGTGCATTGGAAATGCTAAATTAGAAGAAAGTGATAAATATATAGATCCATAAGTACATTGAGAGTATATAGATGCATAAAGGAGGTAAGTATATGCAGATTAAAAATATTGATAGAGGTAGCGGATGTGAAATAGGGTAGTGCATTAGATATGCTTTTTCAGGAGAAAAGTAATAGACACATTAATTAATGGGAAGATGGGCAGCATTCCTGGCCCTGGCCCGTCTCGAACAGGCTCAAACAGGCACTCACCCTTGTCCTCTCTGCCCTTAGCCTCGACGCCCGGGCTGAGACGCCCTAACCCTGGCCTTTGATACCCCTAGTAATCAGGTGACCCCGTCAGCCAATGGGAACCCTAGCCCTAATACTATCCAATCACAACACTAGCCCTAAAAGCTAGAACCAATAGGAGATCAGGACCTTACAGCCAATCTTAGCCCTACTCCAAGCATCCAATCAGTTCAAAAACCCTGATCTCTATGTCCAATAGAGGCCCTAGCCCTACCAGTAGTCCCAACCCTAGTCCAAGCAACCAATGGGACGGGAAGCCCTAGTCACTACTTCCAATAGAAAGCCTAACCCTACTCTTAGTCCCACACCTAGTCCAGCAACCAATAACACCAGAAGCCCTAATCGCTACTTCCAATTAAAGGCCTAACCCTAGTCCTAGTTCCACCTTAGTCCCAACAACCAATAAAACAGGAAGCCCTAGTCCCTGCTTCCAATAGAAATCATAACCCTAGCCCTAGTCCCAACCCTACATTGATTGAATCACAGATCCAGAAACCAATCAGAACCCTCAAATACCCAACCAATGAGGACACTAACTCAAACCAATAGAAACATCAGATACAACCACCAATCAGTGTATACATGTAGCAGCCACTAGCAGACTATATAAGGTCCCAGCAACCTCAGACAAGGTTTGCTGCCCAGGGAGTTGGAAGCTGCTTCTCCTGTCCAGAATCTCCTAGGAGACAGACAGGCTCAATCCACACTTTGGATTTCTGCAGGTAAAGGCCTCACAAACTTGAAATCTAACAATACTACGGGTGCGGACTAACCATGATTATGAGGCACCCATACAATTTTCAGAACATCATGACGCACTATCAAATGCATGGATTGATGTCATCCACTGGGGATTTCTCGGACCTCATTCACCCTGTGTGCCACTCTAGGCAGAGACCAGGCACATTCAATAGTCCGGTAAGGACAGTCCGAACCAGCTGCCAGACCGAGTCCCTTCCAGATAGGAAGATCAGTAAGGACCGGTTCGGCCTAGTCCGGAGGCCTTGGCACAGGGGCCTGCTTGATTCCTGTGGCACAGTGAGTGCGGGGCTCTCGTCTGGCCATAGACTTTGCAAGGCACAGCGTTGCCATCCACCTGGCCTATAGTGTAATGTGAAACGGATTCGAATAAAACATTAATAAAACCTTGGTTTGCTGTGCAGATACTCCCTCTCTGAATTGTGAAATGTCTCTTCCGGTGTTTTGACTCATGCCCTCGCCCCATCTAAATCAAACGTGCCCTTGCACACACAGGCATTTTAGCAATGCACATGCGGGCCTATAAATGTTAAATAAATTCATGCTTTCTTTTGCATTACATAAGCGCCTCTGAAACTTTTTCTTAAATGTGGGCCACAGTGCAAAATTTTGAATAGGTCATGTCACCGTTAACTCACCCTCAGGCCCACGTGTGTACAGTGTGCAGGGCTCTGCTGCCTTCCATCTGGAATAAAGAGGCACTCCAAGTCTTGGCACACATTTCTGCTTCCCTAGTTCTCCCTGGAGCCGGCTGGAAGATCACAACTGCCGCTTGCCATTAACTTGTCCACACACTGAAGGCTTAATGAGGGCAAGGAAGTCAGGGACCGCTGCTGATCTGCTGCCTTTAATTTAAAAGGGAAGGAGGAAATGTCTCTTCTTTGGACATTCTACACCCTTGTCTTGGAGCCTGGCCATTGATTGTTCACTTAATATGTTCTTGCACCACAATTCCTGATTCCTGCACACACTGAGATTAAAACCTGGTAAAGTCCAACAAACAAAACATTTGGGAAACTAAGGAATGCCCTGGACAACACTCTAAAGTGGGACAGGCAGGGCGGACTCCTGCTTTTAATTATCTTTAATTGCAATTTTAATTTTATATTTATGTTACACCAAAATATGTTTTCCCAAAACAATTGACATGATATCAATCATTTTCATATCCCATGGGGATTTCTGTGCCCATTAAATAAGATCTTTATTAAGCTTGAGACAGAAATTCCTATGTCGAAGTAAAACTGTGGATAATATCCACCGAAAGCATGTCGATTATCCTCAAATCTGCAGAGGCCAGTGTCGGACAAATTTACATAGTGACGGTAGAGTGACCTGTGTGGTGTGTCGTTAAGATGGAATGTCACAATCTATTGTCAGTGTTTTTGTTATCCACGGCGTTCATTAGTTCTGGCGTTAGAAATACTTTTTAATAATAAAAAAAAACATGTACAGTATACTTATTAAAGGGGCTTTCAGCCAGCGTTCTACACCCATAGGCCTAGATAATTGAACCTGGTTTTGTCCTTTTTTTTCGTTTGACTATTTAACAAGAGCAGCATGGCCATTTTGGAGCACTGTTTCCCTTCCCCGCATCCCGATGGAGCTGCTTCTGGCCCCCACCTGCAGACAATGTGCTGCATGGCCAATTACTTATAAGGCCCCAAAGGCGAGACCGATTGCATTGCAAATGCTTGTTAAAACGTGTTATTCTGCGAGGTCTGATTAGCACTGCTGGTCCCTTTATTGTTTTGGTTGTTTATCTATTATGGTCTCGATCTTTTTTCATATGCTGTTTGCAGCAGGAGGTTGTCCACCACGTGTTCCTATGGATCTGCAAGATGTAACAGGCGTCGATAAAGAGTAAGAGCGGATGAGAGATCTGCCCGGACAGAGTTACAACCTTCCCTGGTCGAGCATTCGAGACCTCTTGTTACACTTGCTATTATGAGGTGCCATTTGAAGTAACTTGTCAACATGGACTGCGTTATTGTCATCCTTTTTTCATTGTACAATGTCAAAGCTCGGAGTATGACTGTTTGTATGGTTTAGGGATACGTAAAGTTGTAAACAATGAATTTGCAGATTTCAAGAGACGTCTCCAAACTTTTAAGTAGTCCTGTCTTAATTTCTATGTCTGTGAGTTTGCAAATTTCACTGGAAGTTTGTGAACTTTAGAGGAAGCCCCACCAATGTTGTTGCTATGTGTACGACCTTATGAAATTAGACAAACGTTTTCAAACTTTAGAGATAGTCCCGAGCTGACTGCTGTGCATGTGAATGCACAAACTTCACCAGAAGTTTTCAAACTTTAGAGATAGTCCCGAGCTGACTGCTGTGCATGTGAATGCACAAACTTCACCAGACGTTTGCAAACTTTAGAGATAGTCCCGAGCTGACTGCTGTGCATGTGAATGCACAAACTTCACCAGACGTTTGCAAACTTTAGAGATAGTCCCGAGCTGACTGCTGTGCATGTGAATGCACAAACTTCACCAGACGTTTGCAAACTTTAGGAGTCCTACACTTTTCGTTCTACCCGAATCCACAACCATTGAGGTAAGACTGTAAACCCTGTGTGGAGACTATTTTTATGCAATAAATTTACATTAGACTGTTGTGAAAAAAGATTCCACATTAGCTATTCATATCCACATATGATCCACACTTTGCGCCCACTTTTCTTGGTCAACCATCTCCAAGACCTAAATAAAGCCAACATTTTTTAACGAATGAGAGAGACACTTTTCATTAATCAATATTTGACCATTGCTCAATCTATCAATATCCTGGTGAGTGGCTCATTGTTTTATCAATCCATATCACAGCAAGTCATTTTTCAAATCTTATATGACATTCAATGAAGTAATTCAGTTGTTCAAGCGTTCTTAAAGCAATTTTTTATTCATCCTCTCACAGGATATCCAAACTACAGCCAACGCATTTCGTTCTGCTTGAGGGCACTCCCTCGGCGCTAATGCGTCCTATTTTATTCAATTCAATGTTTTCTACATCCAATCTTGTATCCACATTGTAAAGTACCCATTATTATTTGTCATGGTGTGCCTAGTAAATTCTGCATTTTTTCGTAATGTAATGCCACCCGCATAAGATCTGCTACTCAATATAAGTCCTATAAGATCAAGGATAGAGTGCAGTCTAGGCTCAGGAAGGGCAATGTGCACTGCCGCTAGGGCACAGCAACACTGGGCATAGCATTGGCAGTGGGGTAGCAGGCAGAAAGATAATTTTCCCCGATAATGCACGCGCCAAGGATTGGCTGCTGCCAGGCACCAGGATTTGTGTGAGTAGGCCTGTACTGTGGAACAAGCCTCTATCATGATGTGTCCCCTACCTTCAGGGCTTGCCCCATCAGTTATTAGAAACAGCTGGAATCAAACAGTAGAGACATTTTCACTCTCTGCATCACCTAAGCAAATCAGAGATCTGTGGATTCACTTCCATCAGGCCTTCCTCCTCAGGACCCTATAATGGAGCGGAGGATTAAAAAATGTGTATTCCACCTAAAGATTCAAATGAAGTAGGCTAAATGAGAGGGTTCAGACTATCAGCCTCCAAGGTGAGCACTTTTCATGTCGAGCTAAAGACCATTCTTTAATTCTTTAAAATATATGCACAGTGGTCTTTAGTTCCACCTCACAAGAGTATATATGTCTCAACTCATGTTATTGGCTGTTTGATGTATCAGTCCATCTCCTATGGCATTCCTGCATGATGGACTATTTTACTTCAAAAAGTACACGCAAAAACGACTCATTCACTTATTTATGTGATGTATGCATTCTACTTATAAATCAGTCCCTTTTTGATATAATTTTTTTGGCTAAAGTAGACTTTTTAAATGTTTTTGACGGGACTCGATTGCAGCCAAGACCTTAACAAGGCCACCTTATTAGGTTGTCCTTCTGCAGATCAGGACAGCCCGACAATCATATGGCTGCCCAATCTTACAAGACTTCGGCTTGACATTTTGAGTTCAGGCCGTCAAATCTATCCCCAATGTTATTTTTTATTTTATCACATCTGGAGGCACTCTGTCATGCTGCCACCAGGCCGCTGCTGGTGTTGAACACTTCCAGCTCAATTATTTTCATACAGCCACCAGGCTGTTGCTACCTTTCAAGGCACACTGGGCCACTATTGGTGTTCAGGCACCCAGCAGCTCCTTCTCACCCTGTCAAAAGGTGGCTCCTGACAAGTATTTGCCAAGCCTACGAGTGCAGTTTAGAACTGAAAATGCACACCAAACCTATTGTCTTTGCCAGTGTTTGTTTTAGATGACACTGAGAGGGAGATGGGGAAACAAAGTGCACATTTTTCCCTTGTACTGAAAAGACACTGCACAGTGTGGGTGAAATGCGTGCATTAATCTCAGCCATTGCTATTTACTGGTAAAAACAGGTCTGGGGTTGCATGTGTTCTTGTTCGGCGCACTTCAGGCAGGATTGTTCCTATTGGAGCAGAATCAAGTCTGATTTTCATATGACTGGTTCTCGTTTGAGGTGGCATGGTGGGCAAAAAACTGATGGGCTGGGGTGCAGGCCAAAGTAATAGCCAGGGGTTTACATTAATCCAAGCACTCTGCCCATCACTTTTTGGTTTTTCAGAAGGATCTCAATACATTTAGATTACTGCAACCATAAGGATTCTGGAGTAGAACAAACTCAGTAAGCATACGATGTATTAGCATATCAAATTCCTTCTCACTCATAGAAATAGCTCTATTAACAAAAAAGTGCATAATTACAGACTAATGGCATAATTTGCTGCCATCAGTTGTTATCCTTTGATCTCCAATAGCAAGGCACCTTTCTTCCTAACTTCTGTTAAGCTGGAGATGTGTTTTTGTAGGGTACTTTTGTTAGAATATCATCTAACTTAAATATTGTCCTAAATATCGTTAACAAATATCTTGTCCCATTTGAGTTAATGATAGAAGATCTAGTAATAATAGTGTCCCTCGAAATGATGAGATCAAGGACATACTTCTTCTGTTAAGAGAGGAGTTTAAGCAGTTAAGAGTCCAGGTGCAGACTTTATCTTTCACGGTAGTAGATCTACATTCCCAAGTTTCCCTGTATAAGGAAAGGATTTCCATGGGTGGTCACAATGCACTCCCTGTCTCCAGAAGTGATCTTGAGGCAATACCGACACCCAGAAGGGTAGCTTTTGGTGGAAGGCAGTCTCTGGGTGAGGTGGGCTTGGATGGAGTATACAGAATCACCAGGGCAGCTACTTAAGTTCCCTCAGTCGATAGCCACCATGCATGTACTAATTCAAATTTGGTCTTTCCAGGCAATGGGAAGATGCCAAAAGTCCATCATCCAAGATTGTCTAGAAATAACTCATCACAACCTCATGTGATAGATAATTCTGGAGAACAAACACTTTACATGATAAACGTTCCAAAGATTCCTCCCGCCTCGAAAGAGGCGAAGGAATCTTTGAAAAACAAGGTAATTCACTGGATAAGGCCCTCGTGACACTGTCTCTGTTATAAGGTCAGATCTCCCTCACGTTGAACGCATATCCCCCAAGAATGACCCTTACGATTACATCATCATTAGAATCAAGGAAGGTGGCCTAGCGGAGGTGTTACTCGATCTTGATTTATGATCAAATCCAACTGATGGCTCTTGTATTCAATTCAAACAAAGGCCTCCTTCCTTGAGGCCAATTGGTTCTACGCTAGGTGAGGGTCCAACAGTGCTCCAGTTGGGGAGGGAAGTTCCTGAAGTACAGCCATCGAATAGAAAGCTAGATCAATCGCCTAGTTCTGGTTTAAGGGATGTAGACTGACTGGCCAGTTATCCAGCAATCGCAGTCACTAACCCACAATCTAACTTGCATGAGGATGTTCTTCCTTCCCAGAAGCAAATGGGGGGAGAGGGATGGGATTTTGACAAATAATTGCAGCCAGTCATGTCAGCCTGACTCGGGTCTGGTCCTCAAACTAAACCTGTCCCTACGCCTGTCGGGGCATCCAGGCATAACTAGGATGCCTTAAGATTACTTTCCTGTAATGTAGCTGGTTTAAATTCCAAGCTCGGGGATCCAAGCTGGGGTACTTTTGTTGATTCCTTTCATGTGTGTCTCTTCCAGGAAACTTGGGCAGTTTCACCATTGTGTAGACCTGAGTTTCTTCATTTTAGTGTCGCTGCAGTACCATCAACCTCGGGTCGTCCCTCTGGGGGGGCTAACCATTTGGGTTAAAACTCCACTTGCTATAAAGATTAAGCTATTAGATATAAGATCCCCAGATATACAGGGGTAACATATTTCTTCTGAAAGGTTCCAATCTGTAAAAATGTTTAATGCCTGCAATCGTTGTTCTAAGTGTAAGAAGGATTCTACAACCATACAGGTATTGAATGACTATCTGAATCTAGATACTGCCAGTAATTTTTTATTAGTTTCTGGTGACTTCAATATGACCTTTTGAGCCCCAAAGAACCTTCAGTGATTTGATGAAAGAGTAAGATGGGGCTTGGAACATTCCCAAGCTAGTCATTTCATTTCAAAATCTTTATTCGGCTATCAGAAAAAGACAGCCATAAAAGTACAAAGAATAAGCACATCTAAACAGTTAAAACATTTGATACAGCATACAATTAGAATTAATTACATTTGTTGCACTATAGCATGATACTTTTCCTCGCATTAATCCATTTAAAAATAAACAGGGCAACGTTATAGCATATAAAAGGGTCATCTAAAGTTGCCATAAATGTCATTGCTACTTTGTGTGACCTAATGTTCTGTGCAACAAACAGTGGTTTGAGATGAAAACACCTAAAATTCTGGTAAAATTTACAAACAATAGAAAGTGCAGTGCGCTTTGTTTACTTCACTTGTCACAGGGGCAAGGAGCTGTATCGGGTGGGTGGGACCTCATAGTTGGGAAGGCAACTAGATGGTGCACAATACCACATCTCACTCTTATCAGCACAAAACGATGCTGCACATTGGTCACATATGATAAGTAATTATTTCCTCCCTCCTCCAGATTCAAAGATTTATACAAGGCGACCATTGATTTATTCCGCTCGTTCTTCGATAGACAATCCAGTCTGTTCTGGAAAAAAGTTTTGTTTGATAGTTTTCTTGATTAGAGACAATACTTTTGTGGGGTCTGACCAAATAGATACATTAAACAACTTTGTAAAGGAGGAATTAACATACAGTAGCTAGGGAATACTTAATACATCCTTCAGGGTTAAACAATCTAAAATAATTGGTCTAGTAAAAGCAGTTTCTTCCATGTCCCATAATGAGGCCCACATTAACAGTGGTCTAAGCAATAAAAGATCCTCTAAAAGCTTTAGTCCTACCTCATGATGTACAATAGTGTTTGATGAAGAGGAGGGTAGGTATAATGAGCGTTTTAAAAAACAGTTTTCTTATTTTTGCAGGGCCGTACTGTTTGCGTAACCCCAGAGACCTAACCCATAAAGGGCTGTGCTCACTCCTGTTGCTTTATAAATGGGAGTCGATTCCCTAATTTTGAGGAAAATTTAAAAATCCCTTGGGATGACCTACTCATTTTCGCCCTGGTGTTTAAAACATGTTGAGGCCATGAGTCATTGCCCTTAAATAAAATACACAAATAATAAAAGAAGTTCACTGGAATGATTGGGGTGTTATCAATAAAGAATGTTTGCAGGGTTTATGTTTGGTCCCACAGACCATGGTAAATGTTTTAGATTTGTTAATTACCATTTTCTTTTGCATCATAAAGTCTGCAAAAGCATTCATCAGTCTCTGGAGGCCCACTGGTGTCCGCGCTAATAACACAGCGTCATCACCATATAACAATACAGGGATTGGGTGGCCAGCCGCCCGAGGGGCATCAGCCTGGATCACCTGAAAGTGGTTATCTACCCCATTAATAAAAAGAGAAATAGTATTGGCGCTAGCACACACTCCTGCCGTATACCTCGCCCTACTTTGAATTTAGTTGAGCATTCTCCCCGGGGGCCAAAACAGACTTGGCTAGTTAGGTTCTCATACAAACGAGAGAGAAACTCAACAATCGGCCTAGGTGCTCCCATAGAAATCAGAGTTGGCCAGAGAATGTTATGGTCGACCTGATCGAATGCACTGCTTAAGTCAGCAAAGCATAAATAGAGTGTGCCTGACTTAGCCCTGGTGTATTTGCCAATAAGTAGCTCTAGATTGATACATTGCTCAATAGTCCCAAGCCGTTTTCTGAACCCATACTGTACCGGGGATAAAATAAAGTGCTCTTGCACCCATTCCTCCAGTCTTAGTAACAGGACCCTACTCATTACTTTCAAGGAGGTGTCTAAAAGAGAAATAGGGCGATAATTTTTTGGATCTGATTTATCCCCTTTTTCAAATATGGGTACAATGATGGATTCCCCCCATGAGGGTGGGATCGTATCTATTGCGGCTGAATTAAACGCCCTGGTCAAAATAGGACCCCATAGTTCAGGGGCAGATTTTAAAACATCGACTGGCACCCCATCTGGGCCTGGGGCCCGACCCCGGCGCTGGCCTGCATAGCCAGATGGATCTCTTCATTAGTGATGTTCAGGGGGAGATGCACCCCCTCATGCAAGGCTCCCAGTCAAGCCCTGCCACAGTCTTACTACTTTTGTTAAAAATTTCTGAAAAATGAGTCACCCATCTATCACATGGAACAAAGGAGCAGAACTCGGGGAGATCATCGTTCTTTAAAAAGGGGGCATTAGCTGTATCCCCAAAAAGTTTGATATTCTTGGTTTTCACAGAAATAGCCAGGTTTTCACATGCTTCGGCCTGGAGTGTCTTTCCTAGCAACTAAAGCTAATTTATATTTGTTCCGAAGGGATTTAATGGTCGATGTATCCCGTGGGGAATTAAACAAAGCATATTTGAGTGACTGTAGTGCTTTTGTGCAAGCACTATCAAACCATCCCCTTCTATTGTTCCCTGATGTATTTGGGTACTTAGTTAAAAGTGATTTAATAGAGATGGTAATGTGGGTAAAATTTTCAATCATTATGTTCGAAGCAAATTCGTCCTGGAGACAGTAGTTAATTTACCTGCGATTAGACAGTAGCACTTTCTGTAAAATCGTACCAGGATCAAAGCCTGACCACTTGATTTTTACACCATTTACCCTGGTAGGATTAATATTATTTACTAGATGGAATGAGGCCTGCCTTTGTCCCCAGAAAAAAAACGGTAGTGTAAGTAAATTGTGGTCACCAAAAATTGAAGGTCCGATACTAAGGTTACCATACATATCAATGGCAGAGGCAGATCTATAATAGAAAACACATTTCTCCCAATAAAGGTTGGAACTAATTCTCCACTAGGACCACAACCACCTCTAAGTAATTGGAGATCATATTTGGAAATAATCAGGTTTAGTACTTCCCCATACTTGTTATGACAAAAATGATCGTTTCCCTCCCCATCATGATAAATATGACCAAATGCCTGGGGGGTAGGTACTGCACATGCCTGAGTATTAAAGTCTCCTGCCCACACTAGTACAAAATCTGTATTAATGGGAGCTAAAAGTTTCAAGGGTATGATCAAGAGCTGTGGCCATGCGTTGAGTCGAAGATATTATTATAAAAATTGACAATTATCAGATCTCTCCCTCCTTTTTTTATTTAGCCACAACAATTGTGCATAAGGGCCCACTGATGCAACCTTTTTGATATTAATAGAGATTTTATTGGAAATGAGGATCTGTAGTCCCCCTTTATCCCGTCTAGCTTGCAACCCTATTGCTTCTACAAAGTGTGAGGAATACCCTTCTACATGTGCTGGACTTATGCACCAAGTTTCTTGTATACATATGATGTCGTAACCAGATATACTACTAATCCAGTCAGCATTCCTTATCTTATTCAATAGCCCATTCACATTCCATGTTGCGAGCTTGAAACTTCACTCAAGCGGCTGACATACAGAGACCGTATTTGATGCACAGATAGGTATATTACGAGTGCTAGGATTATCATTGCCAGTTGCCTTATTGGCCTTAGCTACAGTCAGTCTACAAACTGGTTGTGTCTCAGGAATACATTTATGATCTTTTAAAAGTAGTTGATTTTCCTGAACAGTTATAGAGTCCCCTCTCCAATAATTCCTTGGGTCCCCAGCATGGCTTTGGTCATGACTGAGTCATTCGTTATCATCTAGGGTTCTCAGTGCCTGGTATCTATTGGTCACTGCAAAATAAGGGTAATATGGCCAATGCGGTCTCGATATCACCCGTGGTGCCTGCGAGTTCAATATACCATTAAAACATTGGCCTAGACTCCATAGATGTCGATAAAAAAAACCCCAGTGGGAATATTCCCATATCTTGAATAGCCAAGGTGAGTAAACACGCCTTTGTGTGGATACCTCTAGCAACCCTTGGGTTCCTAAAGTTGATAACTACACAGTCACCATCAAATTCTTTTTCTAGTGGTCCAATCCACCCCACTGTCTTTGTGAAGAGGATTTCGTGTGCTCTAGCAGGTAGAAATATGTGCTTGGAGCTAAGCCAGTGAACAATCTTGTTCTTCAGACATTCCGTAGTCTCCCTAAGCCCTGGCTTCAGCAGGGGGACATTAACCAGTACTGCCACGTATGGGCAGCAGGCAGGTGGCAGATTAATGGTAACTGACTCCTGTGAGGACATATTAATATTGGGGGGGGGGGGTATATTTGTTATACTCCGTGAGGGTTGGTCCATAGCATGTATCATGGTGACAGGCTCCCTAACAAATTCCCTATTAATCTGTTGTAGTTACACACTACGTCTACATCTTGATTGGGACAAGTCATCACCTCAACAGAGGGGAGCATGCCACCTGTAACACTTTTCGGTCTCACATCTGGCGGTCGTAGCCTCTCATTAGGTGGCATTACACACACAGAAGTAACATTTTTCAATTTGTTCTCCACCTTATTCCAGTCTTTCTTTGAGAGGCATTAATAGATTATTAATGACTGTCGTTAGGTTCTCCCAGAATGGGGCCCATGCTGACTTGTCCATAGGATTACTGTTATTAACTGCCACCCCTTGCAGAGAAGGTATGTCCGGGGAACTCAAATTGACAAATATATCATTCTGTGTCTTTCTTTTGCGTTTGGCTTCTGGTGGACGAGCAGTAGTTAGAGCTTTTGCTGTACCTGTAACAACCTGGCATGGAGAAGTAGAAATTAATGCCGGTTCTGACACAGAGGGTATTTGGCAGTCTTTAGAGTTCGCTGATCCGTTAGTGCACCCTGTACTTTGGCCAACGTGGTCGTTACTCGGGCCAGACCTCTCCTTGGTAGGTGTTACACATTCAGTAGCCCCATTTTGACCTGTTGCACAAAGGAACATGCGCCGTTCAGCTAAATCAATTTCTTTAGATAGAGCTCCTACGGCACGTGCAAGGAAGGTATCTATGGTGGTTCGCTTGGGATAATAGTTGGCTCAGTAGATGGTTTTGTACCCCCAACCTTCCGTTTACCCATACAGCTGGCTAACTAGTAGCGGCCACAAAGAACAAAAGAAGACTTACTTCACAATGGTCCCTCGGAGTCCTATAGGTGGCAACTTCAGCTGGCGATAATTTCCCAATAATGCCGATGAGGTCCCAAACAAATAGAAAGCCAAGAGGGTGGGCCGGGCCGGGCCCGGCCTCGGTCGGCCACTGACGGGCGCAGATGGGCCCACCCTTGGCCTAGGCTTGGCCCACGAGTGTCCCGCGCTGCGGGATACTGGTGCGAGTTATGTAGGAGGGAGGGCCCTCCCTCTCCCAGGAGCGATGAAGGCTGGGGGACCAGGTCCCACCCCAGCTGACCGGCAGAAGCAGAGAGCGTTGCAGGTCAAACAAAACCCGTTTGATGTGTCCCGTGCTGCAGGAGACTGGCGCGAGTTATGTAGGAGGGAGGGCCCTTCCTCTCCCAGGAGCGATGAAGGCTGGTGGACCGAGTCCCACCCCGGCTGACTGGCAGAAGCAGAGAGCGTTGCAGGTCAAACAAACCCCGTTTGATGTGTCCCGTGATGTGGGAGACTGGCGCAAGTTATGTAGGAGGGAGACCCCTCCCTCTCCCAGGAGCAATGAAGGCTGGGGGACCGAGTCCCACCCCAGCTGACTGGCAGAAGCAGAAAGCATTGCGGGTCAAACAAAACCTGTTTGATGTGTCCCCAAGGTAGTCATTTCTCAGATAGGTAAGATAGCTCCTGTAACCTCCCAGATAGTGTTATGTACTCTTACTCATGGGTTACGGACATGTAATGCTGGACCACTTTCCGATCACATCCCCAGGTACAGTTTTAAAAGGGCCAAGAGTAAAAGTAGAATTGATTACATCTTGTTGGATTTATGCCTGTGGGCACATTTGGGGGACATGAAGGTGGTAGACAGGGTAGACTGATCATAATGCCCCCACATTACTGCTAACAGGCATCCTTACCCTTATCGAGGATAGGGCTGTGACAGCCATTCAGATAGCTCCCATCTTTCATTCTGACAATAGAAGGACTATCACATGGCCATGTATCAAAGACTCTCCAGAAAAATATGCAGCAATTTATGGAACTGTTGCTGACTTATTAGAACCATATCTCAACACTGCCTCTGAGGGAATCCTTATTATGGCTATTCACTGCAGTACAGATGAGGGTAGCTCGAACTATATTGTCTTCATGTTATACGAAACTGTGATGACAATTAACTCTAAGAAGGGGGGCAAAGCAGCTGGATTAGATAAGATCCCAGCTGATTTGTATCGTTCAGAAACAACTGTCCGTGGTCCATATCTTAACTCTGATATTCCTGCTACATGGAGGGGGGCTGAAATCATTCCTATTTTTAAGAAGGTCTCTAGGGTCAATCCATCTAACTATCGACCTATTAGCCTTATTGGCACTGCCCAAAAAACCTTTAGTAAAGAGGTCTTAGAAAGAGTTCAGGACTGGATGCATGAGGCAAAGGTTCTCTCCCATTTGCAGGCTGGGTTTAGGGATAATCGACCAAGTCTTCCGCATATCCCTTCTGGTCTGAAAGACTGTTAAGTTGAGGCATGACCATCTCTATGTGGCCTTTATCGATTTAAGGGCAGCCTTAAATCGATAAAGGGGCCAGTTTGTCTGACTTTCCACAAAATGGGCTTGCCAGATTCACTGTTATCCCTGATTGTACGATTGTACAGCAACAACTTTGCACAGGTTAGATGGGGAGGCAGGGGGGGAGTTGACAGATAGAATTCCAATAGAAAGAGGAGTCATCAAGGCTGCATGCTAGCCTCAATCTTATTTACTCTTCATATTAATGGGGTATTTGAGCACTTGCTAAATTGTAATAACGATTCTCCTAAATTGGGAGGTGAGTAGATCCAGCCCTCTTTTTTGCTGATGATACCCTCTTACTATCAAAAACTCCAAGGGGTTTTCAAACCTTGCTAGAGAAATTCTCCAGTTTCTGTGACTCGTTTGGGCTAGAAATAAATATCAATAAAACAAAGTTAATGACTTTTCAATCTGCCTAGGTCCTTCAATGGGAAAATACATATCCAAGGTAACCCCCTGGAGGGAGTGAAGGAGTTCGATTACCACAATTTTTAGCCTTTTTTATCATTGTTGTTAAACTCAGTTATTGTACTCTGTTACTTGAATTGCGATCTTTGCACATATGTTCTTTGCACTTTACTGATATGCTTGATTCATTTTCATTGAGTTTTTATGCTCTTTTATGGGCATGATTGGTCGAAATAGATATATATATATATATATATATATATATTCACTGAAAAAACCATAGGTTTTAGGGACAGTTATAGTTAGTTGGACATTTCACTCGTACAAAACCATAGAAATTCCCCCGTTATAGTTAGTTCAGCTAACTATAACTCGCGCCCCCGCAATGCACTGCTGATGACGTCACATATTACATCACTCATGACATGGTCAGTGACATCACTGATGACATCTCAAATGACATCACTGATGACATCATCCAGTGACTGTGTGTTTCTGTAAAGTTTAAATATGTTTAATATATATAGGGAAAGGCGTATTGAAGAATGAGTGGGTGTATAAGTGTCTGAATGGATGATTTAGTACGTGAGTGACTGACTCTACAAGTGAGTGATTAAATGTATCTTACTGAATGCATGGGTTAGTGACTAAACTGTGTGAATGTCTGTATCCGTCTGTCTGTTGGTTTGTAAGCGGCTGCATGAGCTTTCTGAATAGCTACATGAGTGTCTACATGGGTTATTGATTGATTGTCTGAGTATCTGTATGGGTGCCTGAGTGTTTGTGTGGGTGGGGTGTGTGTGACTCTGTGCATAGATGTGTGAGTTGGTGATTCACTGGGTGCATGGTTTCAAGAGTGCATCTGTGATGGACTGTATGGGTGGGTGAGTGTGTGTATGGGTGTGTTAGTGATTGAATGTATATCTCAGTGGTACATGTGTGAGTAACTACATATGTGAAAGGCAGTTATATATGTGTGTTGGAGTATATAAATGGCTATAAGTGAGAGTGTGTGATTGTGAGAGTGGCTGTATGGATGAGTGTGTACTTGTATCAGTGATTGTATAAGAGTGTAAGAATGTGCTAGTATTTGTATGAGTAAGTGAGCTGGTGTGTGTATAACTGTATAGGTGAGTAAATGGGTGTGTGATTAAGTTTTTGCATGACTGACTAGGTGTGTGAGTACCTCTATGGATGAGTGGCGGTGTGTGAGTGTTTATATAGGTGTATGAGTGCATATGATAGTCCTGTACTGAGTGACTAAGTATGAGTGACTGTACGGGTGAGTGAGTGGATGTGTGTGTAGACCTAAGAATCAGTGAGTGGGTATGTAGTTTTTGGTGTTGGAGTGTCTATGGTTTTGAGAATGGCAGTCTGTAATTTAGAGTAGGTGTATCAAAAGTTATATTAGGGTGTGAGAAGATGCATGAAATTATCACATGGATGATGTCATCAGTGATGTCATTTGAGATGTCATCAGTGATGTCATCAGTGATGTCACTGACCATGTCATGAGTGATGTAATATGTGACTTCATCAGCAGTGCATTGCGGGGGCGCGAGTTATAGTTAGCTGAACTAGCTATAACGGGGGAATTTCTATGGTTTTGTACGAGTGGAATGTCCAACTAACTATAACTGTCCTTAAAACCTATGGTTTTTTCAGTGAATTTCAAAGGTTTTTAAATGCTAATTTCTAACTATAACGTGTCTGAAACCTATGGTTTTTCAGTGAATTTCAAAGGTTTTTAAATGCTAATTTCTAACTATAACGTGCCTGAAACCTATGATTTTTTAAGTGAATTTCAAAGGTTTTTAAATGCTAGTTTCTAACTATGCTTACAGAGGTAGGACATGTGAAGAAAGAAGAAAAAACGCACAGAAAGAAGCAAAAGATGTGCAGAAAGAACCAACAGAGGAGCAGAAAGAGGCCTTGTTGCAAAATCATCCTGTGCCCACAACTTTTCAGACGGGTACTGGTGGTAACTGACTCTGACTAACCAGAGCCAGTGATATGCTAAAAGACACTTAGAATACAGTGAAAACACCTACATACACTAGGGAACACTATGCGTTGGGGTACCCCTGTGATTAGCATGACCTCCTCTGCAAGTCCCTAGTACATAATAGGGCAGGGGATTAAAACTACCTCTTAAAACGCGCTACAGGGCGTGTTTGCACAGTGGTGAAGGGAGGGGGGCCTGAGGTGACATGTGTGCAAACGCACCCCGTGGCGCATTTTAAGTTGCGGGATTAAGTCCCCTTGAATTCTGAGGGTCCCTGGGGCCCAACTAGCCCCCAGGTACCTACAGTTAGGACCACAGAGCTGAGTTGCAGAGAGGCGTTCCGAGGCCACGCACCTTTTTCACCTCTCTGCAACGCAACTCTGTTGTGCTTACTGAAGGTACCTGGTGGGCTAGTTGGCCCCCAGGGTCCCTCAGGATTCAAAGGGAATTAATTCCCCAACTTAAAACGCACCACAGGGCGTGTTTGCGCACATGTCACCTGAGGCCCCGCCCCCTCCCTTCACCACTGTGCAAACGCGCCCCGTGGTGCGTTTTAAGTTGGGGATTAGGTCACCTTGAATCCTGAGGGTCCCTGGGGCCCAACTAGCCCACTAGGTACTTCCAGTAAGCACCACAGGCCTGCGTTGCAACGCCTGTAACAAATTGTGCAGTTGTGTTTAGGTAGTGAAGAGGGTCGTGCTGGGGGTAGTGTTTTAGGGTTTAGGATAGTGCAGTGGTGTTTGTGTAGTGTAGGGGGTCATGCTGGGGGTAGATTTAGGGTTTAGGGTAGTGCAGTGGTGTTTGGGTAGTGTAGGGAGTCGTGCTGGGGGAGTGTTTTAGGGTTTAGGGTAGTGCAGTGGTGTTTGGGTAGTGTAGGGGGTCGTGCTGGGGGTAGTGTTTTAGGGTTTAGGGTAGTGCAGTGGTGTTTGGGTAGTGTAGGGGGTCGTGCTGGGGGTAGTGATTTAGGGTAGTGCAGTGGTATTTGGGTAGTGTAGGGGGTACTGCTGGGGGTAGTGTTTTAGGGTTTAGGTTAGTGCAGTGGTGTTTGGGTAGTGTAGGGGTACTGCTGGGGGTAGTGTTTTAGGGTTTAGGGTAGTGCAGTAGTGTTTGTGTAGTGTAGGGGTAGTGTTTTAGGGTTTAGGGTAGTGCAGTGGTGTTTGTGTAGTGTAGGAGGTCGTGTTTTAGGGTTTAGGGTAGTGCAGTGGTCTTTGGGTAGTGTAGGGAGTCATGCGGGGTAGTGTTTTAGGGTTTAGGGTAGTGTAGGGGGTCATGCGGGGGTAGTGTTTTAGGGATTAGGGTAGTGCATTGGTGTTTGGGTAGTGTAGGGGTCATGCGGGGGTAGTGTTTTAGGGTTTAGGGCAGTGCAGTGGTGTTTGGGTAGTGTAGGGGTCGTGCTGGGGGAGTGTTTTAGGGTTTAGGGCAGTGCAGTGGTGTTCGGGTAGTGTAGGGGTCATGCTGGGGAGTGTTTTAGGGTTTAGGGCAGTGCAGTGGTGTTCGGGTAGTGTAGGGGGTCGTGCTGGCGGGAGTGTTTGAGGGTTTAGGGCAGTGCAGTCGTGTTCGGGTAGTGTAGGGGTTGTGCTGGGGGTAGTATATTAGGGTTTAGGGTAGTGCAGTGGTGTTCGGGTAGTGTAGGGGGTCGTGCTGGGGGTAGTGTTCTAGGGTTTATGGCAGTACTGTGGTGTTTGGGCAGTGTAGGGGGTAATGCTGGGGGTGGTGTTTTAGGGTTTAGGGCAGTGCAGTGGTGTTCGGGCAGTGTAGGGGGTCGTGCTGGGGGTGGTGTTTCAGGGTTTAGGGCAGTGCAGTGGTGTTCGGGCAGTGTAGGGGTGGTGTTTCAGGGTTTAGGGCAGTGCAGTGGTGTTCGGGCAGTGTAGGGGGTCGTGCAGGGGGTGGTGTTTCAGGGTTTAGGGCAGTGGTGTTCGGGCAGTGTAGGGGGTCGTGCTGGGGGTGGTGTTTCAGGGTTTGGGGCAGTGCAGTGGTGTTCGAGCAGTAAAGGGGTCGTGCGGGGGTGGTGTTTCAGGGTTTAGGGCAGTGCAGTGGTGTTCGGGCAGTGTAGGGGCGGTGCAGGGGTGGTGTTTCAGGGTTTAGGGCAGTGCAGTGGTGTTCGGGCAGTGTAGGGGGTGCTGCAGGGGTGGTGTTTCAGGGTTTAGGGCAGTGCAGTGGTGTTCGGGCAGTGTAGGGGGTCATGCAGGGGTGGTGTTTCAGGGTTTAGGGCAGTGCAGTGGTGTTCGGGCAGTGTAGGGGGTCGTGCTGGGGCTGGTATTTCAGGGTTTAGGGCAGTACAGTGGTGTTCGGGCAGTGTAGGGGGTCGTGCTGGGGCTGGTGTTTCAGGGTTTAGGGCAGTGCAGTGGTGTTCTGGCAGTGTAGGAGTTGTGCTGTGGCTGGTGTTTCAGGGTTTAGGGCAGTGCAGTGGTGTTCGGGCAGTGTAGGTGGTCGTGCTGGGGCTGGTGTTTCAGGGTTTAGGGCAGTGCAGTGGTGTTCGGGCAGTGTAGGGGGTCATGCTGGGGCTGGTGTTTCAGGGTTTAGGGCAGTGCAGTGGTGTTCGGGCAGTGTAGGGGGTCTTGCTGGGGCTGGTGTTTCGGGGTTTAGGGCAGTGCAGTGGTGTTCGGGCAGTGTAGGGGTCGTGCTGGGGTGGTGTTTCAGGGTTTAGGGCAGTGCAGTGGTGTTTGGGCAGTATAGGGGGTCATGCTGGGGCTAGTGTTTCAGGATTTAGGGCAGAGCAATGGTGTTCAGGCAGTGTAGGGGGTTTTGCTGGAGGTGGTGTTTCAGGGTTTAGGGCAGTGCAGTGCAGTGGTGTTCGTGCAGTGTAGGGGGTGGTGTTTCAGGGTTTGGGCAGTGGTGTTCAGGCAGTGTAGGGGGTCTTGCTGGGGTTGATGTTTCAGGCTTTAGGGCAGTGCAGTGGTGTTCAGGCAGTGTAGGGGTCGTGCTGGGGTGGTGTTTCAGGGTTTAGGGCAGTGCAGTGGTGTTCCGGCAGTGTAGGAGGTCGTGCAGGGGGTGGTGTTTCAGGGTTTAGGGCAGTGCAGTGGTGTTCGGGGAGTGTAGGGGGTCGTGCTGGGGGTGGTGTTTCAGGGTTTAGGGCAGTGCAGTGGTGTTCGGGCAGTGTAGGGTGTCATGCTGAGGGGTGGTGTTTCAGGGTTTAGGGCAGTGCAGTGGTGTTTGGGCAGTGTAGGGGTCTTGCAGGGGGTGGTGTTTCAGGGTTTAGGGCAGTGCAGTGGTGTTTGGGCAGTGTAGGGGGTCGTGCAGGGGGTGGTGTTTCAGGGTTTAGGGCAGTGCAGTGGTGTTCGGCCAGTGTAGGTGGTCTTGCTGGGGGTGGTGTTTCAGGCTTTAGTGCAGTGGTGTTCGGGCAGTGTAGGGGGTCTTGCTGGGGGTGGTGTTTCAGGGTTTAGGGCAGTGCAGTGGTGTTCGGGCAGTGTAGGGGGTCTTGCTGGGGCTGGTGTTTCAGGGTTTAGGGCAGTGCAGTGGTTTTCGGGCAGTGTAGGTGGTCGTGCTGGGGCTGGTGTTTCAGGGTTTAGGGCAGTGCAGTGGTGTTCGGGCAGTGTATGGGGTTGTGCTGGGGCTGGTGTTTCAGGGTTAAGGCAGTGCAGTGGTGTTCGGGCAGTGTAGGGGGTCGTGCTGGGGCTGGTGTTTCAGGGTTTAGGGCAGTGCAGTGGTGTTCGGGCAGTGTAGGGGGTCCTGCTGGTGTTGGTGTTTCATGGTTTAGGGCAGTGCAGTGGTGTTCGGGCAGTGTAGGGGGTCGTGCTGGGGGTGGTGTTTCAGGGTTCAGGGCAGTGCAGTGGTGTTCGGGCAGTGTAGGGGTCATGCTGGGGGTGGTGTTTCAGGGTTTAGGGCAGTGCAGTGGTGTACGGGCAGTGTAGGGGGTCTTGCTGGGGGTGGTGTTTCAGGGTTTAGGGCAGTGGTGTTCGGGCAGTGTAGGGAGTCTTGCTGGGGGTAGTGTTTCGGGGTTTAGGGCAGTGCAGTGGTGTTCGTGCAGTGTAGGGGGTCGTGCTGGGGGTGGTGTTTCAAGGTTTAGGGCAGTGCAGTAGTGTTCGGGCAGTGTAGGGGATCGTGCAGGGGTGGTGTTTCAGGGTTTAGGGCAGTGCAGTGGTGTTCGGGCAGTGTAGGGGGTCGTGCTGGGGATGGTGTTTCAGGGTTTAGGGCAGTGCAGTGGTGTTCGGGCAGTGTATGCGGGTCGTGCAGGGGGTGGTGTTTCAGGGTTTAGGGCAGTGCAGTGGTGTTCGGGCAGTGTAGGGGTCGTGCTGGGGCTGGTGTTTCAGGGTTTAGGGCAGTGCAGTGGTGTTCGGGCAGTGTAGGGGGTCTTGCTGGGGGTGGTGTTTCAGGGTTTAGGGCAGTGGTGTTCGGGCAGTGTAGGGGGTCTTGCTGGGGGTGGTGTTTCAGGGTTTAGGGCAGTGCAGTGGTGTTCGGGCAGTGTAGGGGGTCTTGCTGGGGGTAGTGTTTCAGGGTTTAGGGCAGTGCAGTGGTGTTCGTGCAGTGTAGGGGGTCGTGCTGGGGATGGTGTTTCAGGGTTTAGGGCAGTGCAGTAGTGTTCGGGCAGTGTAGGGGGTCGTGCAGGGGGTGGTGTTTCAGGGTTTAGGGCAGTGCAGTGGTGTTCGGGCAGTGTAGAGGGTCGTGCTGGGGGTGGTGTTTCAGGGTTTAGGGCAGTGCAGTGGTGTTTGGGCAGTGTAGGGGGTCGTGCTGGGGGTGGTGTTTCAGGGTTTAGGGCAGTGTAGGGGGTCTTGCTGGGGGTGATGTTTCAGGGTTTAGGGCAGTGCAGTGGTGTTCGGGCAGTGTAGGAGGTCTTGCTGGGGGTAGTGTTTCAGGGTTTAGGGCAGTGCAGTGGTGTTCGGGCAGTGTAGGGGTCATGCTGGGGGTGGTGTTTCAGGGTTTAGGGCAGTGCAGTGGTGTTCGGGCAGTGTAGGGGGTCGTGAAGGGGGTGGTGTTTCAGGGTTTAGGGCAGTGCAGTGGTGTTCGGGCAGTGTAGGGGGTCGTGCTAGGGTATGTGTTTCAGGGTTTAGGGCAGTGCAGTGGTGTTCGGGCAGTGTAGGGGGTTGTGCTGGGGGTAGTGTTTTAGGGTTTAAGGTAGTGCAGTGGTGTTTGTGTAGTGTAGGGGGTCGTGCTGGGGGCAGTGTTTTAGGGTTTAGGGTAGTGCAGTGGTGCTTGTGTAGTGTAGGGGGTCGTGCTGGGGGTAGTGTTTTAGGGTTTAGGGTAGTGCAGTGGTGTTTGTGTAGTGTAGGGGGTCATGTTTTAGGGTAGTGCAGTGGTGTTTGGGTAGTGTAGGGGGTCGTGCTGGGGGTAATGTTTTAGGATTTAGGTTAGTGCAGTGGTGTTGGGGTAGTGTTTTAGGGTTTAGCGTAGTGCAGTGGTGTTTGTGTAGTGTAGGGGGTCATGCTGGGGGTAGTGTTTTAGGGTTTAGGATAGTGCAGTGGTGCTTGTGTAGTGTAGGGGGTCGTGCTGGGGTAGTGTTTTAGGGTTTAGGGTAGTGCAGTGGTGTTTTTGTAGTGTAGGGGGTCATGTTTTAAGATGCAACGCTCCAATACCTGACCAGTCTGCACTACATAAAACTACAAAAAAACTAAAAATAAAAAGTGTTTTGCACACTTTGTTCATTGGGCTATATGTGGGCTACATCTGGGTAATATTTGTGCTACATTTGGGCTCTTTTTTCACTGGTGGCCATCTTGGAAGACTTCTTTGTTATGAAGTTTCCTAATTTCCTCATTTACTGCAGTCTCCTCAGTAGGAAATGCTTTCAGTTTTTACTTTGATTCCATCAAGAAGGCATTCAGATGTGTCACACATTTGCCATAAATTCAGAATGTTATTACTCTAGTTGTTCATTAGATCACTGTAGTAAAGCTACTGCTCACCAAGGAGTTAACTGGAAGTCTACTGCTGGTATTGAAAGTGATTGTTTCAGTCTGCATGTCAGAATTTTCTAATGAAATAGAAGAGGATTTGAGATCTCACTTAAAACATGCACTAAATTTTCTTTTTGCAGCACTAACCATAATTTCTATGGCAAAATGAACCCCCTCATTTTGTTCCTTTTTAAATTAAATGTTTTAAGTGTTACCAGTTTATTCCAATCAAGATGGCTTCAGGTGTGCCATACTTTTGTCATAAGTAACGCTGTTTGCACTCTAGTTGTTCTTTAGAACACTCTGGGAAGCTGCAGTAGAACACAAAGGCATCAACTGACAGGCTGCTCCTGCTGAAATATAACAGGAAGATATTTGAGATCTCACTTAAAACATGTCCTAATTTTCTTTCTACAGCACTAACCATAATTTTTATGGCAAAATGAACCCCCTCATTTTGTTCCTTTTTAAATTAAATGTTTTAAGTGTTACCAGTTTATTCCAATCAAGATGGCTTCAGGTGTGCCATACTTTTGTCATAAGTAAGACTGTTAGCGCTCTAGTTGTTCTTTAGAACACTCTGGGAAGCTGCAGTAGAACACAAAGGCATCAACTGACAGGCTGCTCCTGTTGAAATATAACAGGAAGATATTTGAGATCACACTTGAAACATGTCCTAATTTTTCTTTCCAGAGCACTAACCATAATTTCTATGACAAGATGAACCCCATCATTTTGTTCCTTTTTAAATTAAATGTTTTAAGTGTTACCAGTTTATTCCAATCAAGATGGCTTCAGGTGTGCCATACTTTTGTCATAAGTAAGGCTGTTAGCACTCTAGTTGTTCTTTAGAACACTCTGGGAAGCTGCAGTAGAACACAAAGGAATCAACTGACAGTCTCTGCCCTTGTTGGATGTACATGTTTTACTGAGAATGTCAGACTTCATTCTCACATGACTGAGAAAGATAATGTGAATTTACAGAAAATATGCTCTCATTTTAGCTTCTGGGGCACCTTCCAAAACTGTATGGGACAAGCATGTGAAAATAGTTTTCTCTCAAACATGATTCATGATATCCCAGCAGAAGGTTTTTCACATGGTAAAATCACCTTAGAACACACCACAATTCCTGAAATTAGTATGGTACCATCAACAAATGAATTCTAATGTAACTAAAGTCTGTTATCACCCTTTATAGTTCTCCTTTTGGTAACCCTCAAAATCTTCGATTCACTACAATGCATTTCAATGGGCTACTATCATTTATATTGGTCCCAAGATGGCTGCCAGCAATTCCAGGATGAAGTGCTGACAGCCAATCAGATCTCACGATGACATGTGTGGTTAGGCTCCGCCCAGATATATATGTGTTTTTACTTTTGATTTTCTCAGCAACTACTGAGCAGATTTACACCATTTAACAAAAAGGGTTCTTTTGAACCAAGAACTACCTCTTTGCCAAATTTGGTGTAATTCCATTCAGCAGTTCGGGCTGTAGCCTTGCATAAAGTTTCCTATGGGAAATTGATTTTTGACTCTTATTTTTTTAATTTCTCCGCAACTACTGAACAGATTTACACCATTTAACAAAAGGGTTCTTTCTGAACCAAGAACTACCTCTTTGCCAAATTTGGTGTAATTCCGTTCAGCAGTTCGGGCTGTAGCCATGTCTAAAGTTTCCTATGGGAAAATGAATGGGGAAAACACGTTTTGAGACCCCCTTTTTCTCGGCCCCCGCTTGACGAATCACCCTGAGACTTTCAGGGTAGGAGCGGACCGGAGCGGGCCATAAAGTTTGAAAATTTCGCGAAGATTCGTCAACCGACGCAAGAGTTATTTCAAATAGAATGTCGCGGATTTCCTATGGAAAATAGGTCCTAACTATAACTATCTACTGGCGACCGCCAGTAGATAATATATATATATATATATATATATATATATATATATATATATATATATATATATATATATATATATATATATATATATATATATATTACCTACTAGCGGTCGCCAGTAGGTAGTTATAGTTAGGACCTCGTTTCTATTCAAAAAGCGTTTTTTCTTTTGCCAATATCTTTGGTGCCGTTTGACGAATCTTCGCAAAATTTTCCAAACTAGTGGCCCACTCCGGTCAGCTCCTGTTTTGAAAGTTTCGGGGTGATTAGTCAAGCGGGGGCTGAGAAAAAAGGTGGGTCCCAAAACACGTTTTTCCCATGTTAATTTCCATAGGAAACTTTAGACAAAGCTACAGCCCGAACTGCTGAACGGAATTACACCAAATTTGGCAAAAAGGTAGGTCTTGGTTCAGAAAGATCTAAATGGTGTAAATCCGTTCAGTAGTTCCTGAGAAATTAGAAAAAGAAAAATATCAATATCTGAGCACCGAGGAGGAGTCGCGACTCCTCCCGGGCATGAGCTTCACTCTGATTGGCTGACAACACTCTAAACCAGAATGTGTTGGCAGCCATCTTGTGACTTGGTAGAACCGAGTCACAAGAAAACAGTGAAAAAGAGGTTAAAAAACAAGAAAAGGGGACAGGGTAGAAACAACCTGACCCCCTAGGCCGTGGCCAAAAAATCAGCAGAATTCACGCTGGGTGCGCGGATCCTGCTGAAATTTTTTAAAAAACGAAGCGCGTTACGGTTGGGCCAGGTCCCGGGGGCAATATAAAATTAGGGTGTGGGGGCCCGCGGGGGCCCCCACAGCCCCGGGGACCACCACCTCCCCAGGGCTTATTAATTTGAATGCGGGGGGCACGCGGCCCCCCCGCAGCCCCGGGGACCGCCACCTCCCCGGGGCATTTATGTAAATAGGCTGGGGGGCCTCGCGGGCCCCCAAGCCCCGGGGGACCGCCTCCTCCCCGGGGCCAGGAATAATAATTAGTGTGGGGGGGGCTCAAGTACCCCCACCCTGCCCTGGGGACCACCACCTCCCCGGGGCACTTAATATTCAAATGTGGGGGTCCGTAGCGGACCCCCGGCCCCGGGGGCCATCACCACCCCGGGGCTTTGAAAATGGAGGGAGGGGGGCAGCGCGGCTCCCCTCCAGGAGCCCTTGATGGCCCTGGGGACCACCACCCCCCAGGGCCGGCTCCTGCAATGTCCTGGGGTGCCCACGCCCGGGACATTGCAGTTTGCTATGGCAGGGCGGGAGCACTGCTCCCGCCCTGCCATAGCAAACTCTGCTTTGCTTCATTGAAGCGAGAGTTGGAAAACCTGCTCTCGCTTCAATGAAGGAAAGCAGGATTGCTTTTGAGCAAGGGGAGCTGAATGTCAGCAGCTCCCCTTGCTCAAAAGCAATGCCGGCTCCCGCAGAAGGCGGGGAGCCGGCGGGACTGTGGGGGCATTGGGGCTCCCCCCACGGTCCCCAATGCAAAGGACCGGCCCCAGAGGATGGGGTCCCCGGGGCCAGGAGTGGCCTGGGAGGGGGGCCACATGGCCCCCCTCCCTTATCTTTAAAAAAAAAAGAATGGCCGGGGCACAGGGGATGGGGTCCCCAGGCCTGAAATTGGCCTGGGGAGGGTGCCCCCCTCCTCAAAAAAAAAATAATGGCCAAGCCCCGGGGGATGGGGTCCCCAGGTCCGAAAGTGGCCCAGGGAAGGGGGGCCACGCGGCCCACCTTCCCTATAAATATATTATAAAAGAGGAGGCCATGCCCCGGGGATGGGGTCCCCGGGGCCGAAATTGGCCTCTGGAAGAAGGCCGCGCGGCCCCCTTCCCGTAAAAAAAAAAAAAAAAAAAAGGGTCAGGCCCTGGGGGATGGGGTCCCCAGGGCCCCAAAAATAGTAAAAGAAGGGGGGCCACACAGCCCCCCTTCTAAAAAATAAAATTTAAAAAAAGCCAGCATCTCGCCGGAGGCCCCACCCCCTCCCTGCACCACTCTGTAAACACGCCCCCTGGCGCGTCGTAAGTTGTGGAATGAATTCCCCTTGAATACTGAGGGTCCATGGGGGCCAACTAGCCCACCAGGTACCTCCAGTATGCGCCACAGAGCTGCGTTGCAGAGAGGTGTCCGAGGCCACGCCCCTTTTTACACCACTCTGCAAATGCGCCTCTTGGCGCACTGCTGGTGGGGCGATGAGGTCCTCTTGTGTCCTTAGGACCTCAGGACACAAGTGGACCTCATCGCCCCACCAGCAGTGCGCCAGGAGCTGCGTTTGCAGAGTGGTATAGAAAGGGGGCGTTGCCTCGGACCACCTCTCTGCAACGCAGCTCTGTGGCGCATACTGGAGGTACCTGTTGGGCTAGTTGGCCCCCAGGGACCCTCAGGAAAGAAGGGGACTTAATACCCCAACTTAGAACACGCCAGGAGGCGCGTTTGCAGAGTGGTGGGGAAAGGGGGCGTGGCCTTTGTCCACCTCTCAGCAATCCCACTGTGTGGGGCTTACTGGAGGTAAGACATAGGCTAGTTGGCCCCTAAAGGACCCCCAGCAGCGAAGGGGACTTCAATCCCCATCCAAGAGCGCAGCAGGGAGCGCGTTTGCAGAGTGGTGGGCAAAGGGGACGTGGCCTGCTATGAGAACTTAGCAATCCTGCTGTGTGGGACTTACTGGAGGTAATAGGAGGGGTAGTTGGCCCCCAAGGTTGTCGTTGGGGGCCAACTACCCCTCTTGTTACCTGCAGTAAGTCCCACACAGTGGGATTGCTAAGACGTCTAAGGAGGACATGCCCCCCTTTCTCCAACACCCTGCAAACGTGCCTCCTGGCAGACCACGGGATGGGGGATGTAGTCCAATTTACTCCGGAGGGACTTTGGGGGCCAAGAGGCCCTGTTGGTACCTCCTCTAAGTTATATGCAGCGGAATTCCTGAGCACTGGTCGGAGGCCCAGCACCCTTTCTCCACCACTCTGCAAATGTGACTACTACTTAAAGAAGTGTCTTTCTGCACCTCTGACTTAGAGGTAGTTTTAATCCCCCTGCCCTATTATGTGCTAGGGCCTTACAGAGGAGGTCATGCCAATCACAGGGGTACCCCAACGCATAGTGTTCCCTAGTGTATGTAGGTGTTTTCACTGTATTCTAAGTGTCTTTTAGCATAGCACTGGCTCTTGGCCTGGTTAGTCAGAGTCAGTTACCACCAGTACCCGTCAGCAAAAAGTTGGGGGCACAGGATGACTTTGCAACAAGGCCTCTTTCTGCTCCTCTGTCGGTTCTTTGTGCACATCTCTTGCTTCTTTCTGCACCTTTCTTCGTCTTTCTGGACTTCTGTTGCCTCTTTCTGCATTTCTGTTGCTTCTTTCTGTGCCTTTCTTCCTCTTTCTGCACATGTCCTACCTCTGTAGGCATAGTTAGAAATTAGCATTTAAAAAACCTTTGAAATTCACTGAAAAAACCACAGGTTTCAGGGACGTTATAGTTAGAAATTAGCATTTAAAAAGCCTTAGAAATTCACTGAAAAAACCACGTTTCAGGGACGTTATAGTTAGAAATTAGCATTTAAAAAACCTTAGAAATTCACAAAAAAAAAACACAGGTTTCAGGGACGTTATAGTTAGTTGGACATTTCACTCGTACAAAACCAGTGAAATTCAGCCGTTCTAGTTAGTTCAGATAACTATAACTCGCGCCCCCGCAATGCACTGCTGATGACGTTACATATTACATCACTCATGACATGGTCAGTGACATCACTGATGACATCACTGATGACATCTCAAATGACATCACTGATGACATCATCCAAGTGATAATTTGATGCATCTTCTGACACCCTAATATAACCTTTGATACACCCACTCTAAATTACAGACTGCCATTCTCAAAACCATAGACACTCCAACACCAATAACTACATACCCACTCACTGATTCTTAGGTCTACACACCCATCCACTCACTCACCCGTACAGTCACTCATACTTTCGGTCACTCATCAGTACAGGACTACAATATGCACTCATACACCTATATAGACACTCACACACTGCCACTCATCCATAGAGTTACTCACACACCTAGTCAGTCATGCAATGAATTAATCACACTCCCATTTACTCACCTATACAGTTATACACACACCACCTCACTTACTCATACAGATACTAACACATACTTACGCTCTTATACAATCACTGATTCAAGCACACACTCATCCATACAGCCACTCTCACAATCACCCACTCTTACATATAGTCATTTATATACTCCAACACTCACATATACTGCCTTTCACATATGTAGTTACTCACACATGTACCACTGAGACATCCATTCACTCACCAACACACCCATACACACACTCACCCACCCATACAGTCCATCACAGATGCACTCTTGAATCCATACACCCAGTGAATCACCCACTCACACATCTATGCACAGAGTCACACACCCCCCACCCACACAAACACTCAGGCACCCATACAGATACTCAGACAACCAATCAATAACCCATATAGACACTCATGTAGCTATTCACCAACCCATGCAGCCGCTTACACACCAACAGACAGACTGATACAGACATTCACACAGTTTAGTCACTAACCCATGCATTCAGTAAGATAAGTTTAATCACTCACTTATAGAGTCAGTCACGCACCTAGTTAATCATCCATTCAGACACTCATGCACCCACTCATTCTTCAATACACCTTGGCCTATATATATATTAAACATATTTAAACTATACAGAAACACACAGTCACTGGATGATGTCATCAGTGATGTCATTTGAGATGTCATCAGTGATGTCATCAGTGATGTCACTGACCATGTCATGAGTGATGTAATATGTGACGTCATCAGCAGTGCATTGCTTGGGCGCGAGTTATAGTTAGCTGAACTAACTATAACGGGGGAATTTCTCTGGTTTTGTACGAGTGAAATGTCCAACTAACTAAAACGTCCCTGAAACCTGTGTTTTTTTGTGTGAATTTCTAAGGTTTTTTTAAATGCTAATTTCTAACTATAACGTCCCTGAAACCTGTGGCTTTTTCTAACCCTGGGCAAAGCACTACGCTACGCTCGCGTAGTTTGCGAAGTTTGCGCTACTTCGCACAACGCGAATTGCACGTAGCACAGTGCAAACACGCGTAGCGTAGCGTAGCGTAGTGCAGCGGTCATTTTTTGCTTGCTCGCGGTCCTCAATGTCAAGTTGGCGACCGCGAGCAAGCAAAATGACATCCCGGCGAGACTTTTTCCTCGTTCGCGATCAGCAACATCAAGTTGCCGATCGCGAGCGTGGAAAATAAACCTCCCGGCGAGATTCTCAACGCGGGAGGTCAGGTTTCTCATTGCGAGTGGTCGCGTATGCTCGCGACCGCCCGCGATGAGAAACTACCAGTCCGCGTTGAGAAAGCTGCCGCTCGAGTAAAAATCTACTCGAGCGGCAGTAAAGACAGCTCGCACTGTGCAAGATGCCGTTTTCAATGATTGAACAGTGCGGACAAGCATCCGGCACTGTGCAATCATTGCGGACAGCGCACTACGCAGTTCGCGTAGTGCTATGCGTAGCTCGCGTAGTGCGAACTGCACTTTGCGTAGCTTCGCGTAGCGCTACTTCGCGAACTACGCCCAGGCTTAGTTTTTTCAGTGAATTTCTAAGACTTTTTAAATGCTAATTTCTAACTATAGCGTCCCTGAAACCTGTGGTTTTTTCAGTGAATATATATATATATATATATACACCCCCCTCACCCCCCAATGGAACTGACTGTAATTAGTAAATGATTGTTAGGATCAATATTTATGTATGACAATATTTCCTTATATGATATTCTGACATACAACCTAAAAGAGAACATGGACTCAATCCTGATAATCAGTTTTCTTTCTTACCTTCCAAGTTTGTTGTCTGAGTCACAACCATATCAATTATATAGATTAAGATGGGATACCAACATGTAAAAAAGTAATAACTCAATAAATTGGACTAATCTGAAGTATATAGCCCGGTGTTGCAGCACCCTCTTTTTATACTGGTTTGCCAACCTAGTTTACCAGGTAAACAAGTAAAACTTTCAGACCATTCTTTACACAAATTTCCGACCACAGGATACTGTGGGTGAACTCTAAGAGCATCTCTCAAACGTTTTCTCATACACATCCTTGCATGCAAATAATGTGAACCAATCCACCACAAGGTTTGTGCCCTACTTATTACATTGTAGATGGTAAAACTTGTTTTATTTCGCACGGATGCAACCTGGTCCATGTGCCAGTCCCAGTTGAAACCACCTACATTTGCCACACGTCAAAACCCCCTTTCAGGCTTGCTGGAAATTATGACAATTTTCAGAAATGCACTGAGAGGAACAGTGAAGCAAATTAACTTTCCTTTAACATTTTGACTTAAGAAACGATCAGAAAACATTATATGTACTCTAATGTTTTACAAAAAAAATGATCTGGTGTTTTACGTGTAATATTTGCTGCAATATGATTGCGGGAGGGTGGTATAATGTTCTGCTATTGAAATATCTATTGGTCATCATTGATAGTGCATTGAAAGCCTATGTACTGTAATAAATTGTCATCATTAACATTATTGTATTTGTGTAGGTACATATGTAGTCTAAGCATAGGCACATCAGGAAACAGCAACAAGAAGAAAACAATTGGTGGAACCCCTTTCAGAGGCCCATGGGGCAGGCAGGGCTTACTGGGCCCTACCATTGTGGTTGAGGCCTTTTACTCCTGATGTCCCGGGGCCCAACCTATCATGGATCCTGCTCAACTGGGCCAAGTACCCCTTCTGCACTTGACTCGCAGTGGTAGCTGTGGTTGAGTAGTCAAGGCTCTCTCAGGGGGATGTAGATACAAGTCGGTGAACAGGACTCATAACTCAAAGTGCAAACAGTGCGAAAAATAAATCGATGTCCAGCCAAATGCTTCCTTTTGTAGGAAAAAGTTGTATTTTATTTCTAACTCTACACATGCAAAGGAATACAATAAGGTCGGGACTCTAGTAATTGTCAGGCAAATTCCTGTCCCACCCTTCTTTGTGTAACATGTTTGTGGTTATTCCGCATTCACTGGTGGCCACATCGAGGGAATGCACACTATTGGGCCATGCTCAAAAGTTCCCTTTGACTCTTCAGGATTTTGGGCACCGTTGGCCGAGAGTCCTTCGGGTCCCTACTGGCCCAGTTCATGCCTTACTCGCTCTCGCAGCATGGAAGAGTTCAGCGGTACAGCAAGTGCCCTCAACGTTAGCACCAGTGAGTCCTGCTCAATTTTGAGAAGTCAGGCTGTTCGTAGCCCACGCACCAGCGCCCGGTGGCACAGATCTCTCTCCTGAGTGGAGGTGCCAGAGGTCTGTATGTTGTTAAAGCAGCTCCCAGCTCTTAAAGACACAGAAAGTTGGCTTTACCCAAAGGGGGGGATCCTTTCTACAGCTCCCAACTGGAGCCAGCATGGGTGCAACTTCGTCCACGGCATATTCAGCTCTCCTCAGTGGTGAGTCTGGGCAGTTACCATGCAGAGCTGGTCCAACCTGCCAAACCTAGCCTCAGTCACTCCTTCAGATGGCAGCCCTAATGCTTTGGTAAGGTTGGCACCGGCAGCCCCTCCTGGCATACGGCGTTGCTGCGGTATGTGATAATATGGGCACAGGCCAGACAATTGCAAGCTTTGTCACTCTTCAAAGTAGCAACTTTAATGATGGCACCTTCTGGCATATGGGGTCACTGAGGCAGCGGTACGGGCTTAGCAAGACACGCATGGTGCTCAACACATCTCAGTCTAAAGCGACCCTCACCTGGCATATGGAGGTCGCTAAAAATTATCCTGCACATGGGCTGCGGCCCGATCTGTGCAACGCCGAATCCTCATGCCTCATGCAGGGAGTCCTCATGGTAGGGCTCCCCAGTAGACCTTGCTCCCCCAACGCTCTCCTCTTCCTCACAGGGCACACTAGTCATGGCAAGCAGGCAGGTGCTGGTGCTCCAGGCTCCATGGAAGGTGATCTTGGTTTCCCTGGGTAATGTCCCCTCACCCACCAGGGGAAATTCTACCCCCCAGTCCTGGTCACAGGCAGAAGTCTTGCAGCAAGTCTGGCTGCTTGGTAGATGACCAAGTTTAGGGTCTTAACCTCCCCTTCTTATAGTCCATTTTGAGACACCAAAATGTAATTTAGAGTCTTGGTCTTTCAAGATTTATATTGGAATTCTGCTTCTTTTGAAGTGGACATGTCTCCTTTTCTACTTTCCTCATGAAAGAGGTCTGTCACAGTAGGCACGACTCTGAAGCTGATCGTCCCACAACACAATTCATGGGAGTGACCAGAGTTCACACCTGGATGTCAGCCACAGTTACATGTGCGTCAAAAGGTTAATCTTAGACCCCTAGCCCTACTCTTTATGATTCCCTTATCAGCCCCATCTCTCTTCCTAAGATGTGTCCAGGCCCCTTCCTTGTGATTTATCACTGAATCAAAGAGCAACCTTTTGCAGTGCAAAGGGAGTCTCTTCCTTTTCCATCTAGTGTGTTACCCACCCATCTCACAGGAATGCAGCAATACACAAATCTGTCTGGGTGAGATTCCTCTCCTCCTCATGTCTTCACCCGGTGGGCCTGGGATTCCAAAATGAACACCAGGGTTCTCCATGTAATGTACCATTGCAGGCACACTTACTCAGTATACATTCACTGCACACTTTCTGTCCAGCACTGTTACTTCCATGCATTGTACCCTTACATGTACACATGCATTCAGCACACACACTCAGTCTGCACACGCTGTTGAGCACTGAAGCTTTTATAGGTTTAACCTGGTTGTGCTATTTACAAACACACACTGCCAGCACACACACTCGCCATGTGTGCACTGCACAACACTTCACCCTTCATGTATTGTACTTCATGCATGTACACATACACTCAGCACATGCTCTAGCCACACATGCACTGCACAGCACTACATCTCTCATGTCATGTATTCCTTTCAGGCATACATACACCCAGTTCATGCACTATCCACACATGCACTGCACAGTACTGTTCTATACCTTTCCCAGGTGTAAGAAAGTGCCCCTTTTTGCATGGTTGCCCCCACTTTTTGCCAAACTGTTGATGTACTTTGACTGAGTGTGCCCTGGGTTCCTGCCAACCATGTACTCGGGCCTATGTTCTTTCCCTAAACTGAACTGTTGCAAAACTCAATTGGCAACCATAGGCACCAAGGGCACTGTCACCACGGAAGACCTCTAAGGGCTGCAGCACTTATTGTGCCACCCTTAGAGGCCCTGTACCTTTACACACAACACACTGCCATTGCAGGCTGCATGTTTTGGTGCAGAACAAAGTGAAGAGTCGACATGGCACACATCCCTGTGTGCCATGGCTACAATCCACTTCCCTGGCACAGCTAAGCCACCCCTCTAGCTGGGAGCACTATACCAGTGGTGCGGGTACATGTGCATGAGCCCTGTACCCCTACAGTGTCTAAGTCAATTCTTAGACATTGTAAGTGCAGTAATGCCATAGAGAGTATATGGTGCTGGGAGTTTGTCATTACGAACTCCACAGCACCATAATGGCCTTACTGAAAACTGGTAAGTTTGGTATCAAACTTCTCAGCACATTAAACCGCACTGATGCCAGTGTGGGATTTCATGAAAAATGCACTCGGAGGGCATCTTAGAGATGCCCCCTGAAAAATGACCTAAGTCTAGTGTCCTGGCTGAATGGCTGCTCGCCAGCTGCCTCCACCAGACATGTATCTGGACCCCTGGGTCAAGAGCCTGCCGATCTCTGGGTCCTGAAACAATGCACATCCTGGGACGAGGTGCCAAGCCTCCTCCCCCAGGAAGGGCAGGGTCCACGAAGGGGAAGCTTCAAAGGCTTGTCGCCTTTGTGAGCTACCCCAGCCATTTGCTGCTCCCAGCAACTGGCCCCCACCGGTTCTGACCCCCACTTTGGGCTGGAGAATCGGCGGGAAAACTAAGTTAGGAGGTGAGGTGTGCACACCTTTGCCAACTCCACCCCTCAGGTGGGGGGGGCGAGGTGAAGTACAACTCTCAGTCCCCGCCATCTTGAAGATGGGGGGGACACAGCCAACCAGAGAGAGGCTTATGCCCACCTCCCACTGGAGGGTGGCATACTAGGGGGTGTACCCACCCCAAGGAAGGGACCCATTGGTCCAAACCTGTAACGCCCCTAAATTTAGTATTTAGGGGCAACCCTGAACCTTGCCTCCTCATACAAGAAGAGAGAAGAAGAAGGACCGAAGAAGCCGTGCTGAACTAAGAAGAGGAGGAAGCCCACTGACTTGGCCCCAGCCCTACCTGTCTGTCCCCACCTCGAACCTGCTCCAGTGAAATCCCTGCGTGCTCTGTAGCCAGCAGCCCCCTAGAACCCGGAGCACCTGCCCTGCCTTCCCAAACCAAGACTTTGTCTCCTGTGAGCACCAAATTTGCTCACCCCCAGACTCTGGCTCTGGCCAAATCCGCAAGTCTGCACCACTCTGCACCCGACGCTCACGGCCCAATTTCGAGTGGTCCAACACCACGAGGAGGTCTCTCTGGCAATCCTGACTCACGATTCAGTGACCCCTGACCTGCCTAAAGCCTCCACCCATATGGCCATGTCTGAACTGGGGTGGTGGAGTGAGCTAAAGAATGATGATGGATTAAACCCAGGTCAGTTGACTGGGGGTGAGTGTTTGATTTGCTCTAGCGCTCCGTCCATCATCCCCTTTGGTATCGCTTTGTTCGCCCTAAGTTGGCAGGGTATGCCCAGACGTGGGTCCCTTGCTCACTTTGCCACTGGATTCAAGATAGCCTGACTGATGAGGGTTTTGAACCCGAAACCGGTCCCAGGATGCTTGTTTCCGGTCCAGGAAGACATGGCTTGGCAGTTCGGGCTGGACTGTTCCCATGAGGCACAGGGTCAGACTGATTTGCATATGGCCATGTCTGAACTGGGGTGGTGGAGTGAGCTAAAGAATGATGATGGACTAAACCCAGATCAGTTGACTGGGGGTGAGTGTTTGATTTGCTCTAGCGCTCCGTCCATCATCCCCTTTGGTATCGCTTTTTTAAAGCCTCCACCCGACGCCTGCAGCCTCAATCCAGTGGGTCCCCCCAACCGCGACCAGGAGCTGGTAAGAAGATCCAATGCCAAAGGACACCCCTGCACCTGACGCCCCACAGCCTTGGGTGGCCCAACCAATGGTGTCCAGCCAACCCCCAGCATCCCAACTGCCCTCTCCAAGTGGTGGTCGCCTCCAGAAGATCTTCGTCCCGAGCCTGCAGTGTGTTTGCAAACCGGAGAATCCCCATTGAAAGTAACAGGACACCCGACGCCAAAACAGCACCTTGCACCCGGCCGCCCTAGTGTCGCTGTGGGTGTACCTTGGGTGCTAACTTGAACCCCCATTTGCCCTGAGCTTAAGTCCAGGAGCTTTGCTCCCACAGCCTTGTGGCCTGCTTGTGAGCAGCCATCAACCGGAGGCCCCCTATCCCCCACTGGATAACATTGTGCCTCAGCACTCTGCACCCGGCCGCCCTACTGCAGCTGAGGGTGTTCTGAGAGTGCATCCTTGACCCTGGGGGACCCCTGAGTCTAACCCCAGAAAACCAACTCCCACAGCAAAGTACTTACCTGTTAACCGATAACTCCATTTCCTCCCATAGGATAACATTGACTGTTTTCTTGTGAAAAAGTTTTAGTGTGGAGTTGGAAATTCTATAAAAACCTATACAACTGTGTTCTAATAACAAAACTGCATTTACTTACCTTTATTCAGGAAATGTCCCAGTGTAGTATCCAGGTATGCTACACTGTGTAAGAAAAAAGTAACCTGCAGAGCAATATAACCAATACTACTAAAGTAATTACAAAGTATATGTACAGTATTTTCAATTGTTGCATTACAAGTGATTTGACTGTAACCAAACTTAAGTACATACAACTGCATTCAACAGTACTGTTTATTGCAAAGTATAAATCCACTTACCTGTACCATGCCTGGCTTGGTTCTAGAAAATAAATATAACTTAATATTTTTATACAAAACAAATTGGTCAAGAGTTCAGTCCTTGAGTGTGTGATATCATTTCTTGCCTGAGTGTGTACAATAAATGCTTAAAATTCACACTCAAGTACGCCTGGTCTTAGCTAAATGCTAGTATACTGCCTGAAACTATACCCTATAAAAATAGGTATGTGTGTGGTGCAATTAAATTGTTTACATGAAAGGAATCCTTTTTAAGGACGAGAACCCTCACTCACCCGGAGGTGACATGCTTCATCATTGGGTCACCTCCTCACACCTGGACTGCAAGGTCTATGGTGTGGACTACAACTCCCAAAGTGGGAGGAGCAGAGGTGTTTTGATGAGCGATGGAGATAGGGTCAGTGAGGGACAGAGTGCTAGTGAAAGTATAATGTGTGGTGTTAGTTAAAACTACCTCCTGAGGGCCAAAATTACTTTATTCTGTAGGTCCAAAGGGGTAGAGTTAAAAAGAGGACTTGGGTTGTAAACCAAATATACCCCTCTCAGTGGTCAACATGTTTCTGCCCGCTAGTGGACCCCAAAAGGGGTTCCAGGGCATTCATCAGGACCTTAGTTGATTAGTCACTCTGTTCAAAGTGCTTCTATAATGCAAAAAGTTATTTATACTGGCCAGTCAAGGATCAAGACAGCCACAATGATGGCCCGAATATGTGGCGTGTCCACCGTCGTTCTAGAAAGGCAAAAGAAAAAAGAAAAAACAGAAAGTAAACATTTCACGATCACACAACATTTGCTGAATTATAAGGGTACTTAACTGTGTATGTAGAAATAATGACTGTTGTCAAAAACATGTGCTCAAAATCTAACAGTGCTTAGCAACCACACAAACACTCATTAGCAGTGGTTATCTATGCAGCTATGTTCTATGTTTTATGATGGATACCTTACCTCCTCAAAGAGTGAGTGATATCCACCCTCAAGCCACTGGGTACATCCAGGAGCGTCCCACTGAAAAGGAAATCGTAACAAACAGTAGGACACGGCATCCTTTCTCTGAAGTGTATGTGTGACAAAAGATATCCACCACCAAATTGTGCAAATACACGACAGCTAGCGTGATAAGCAAATGCTACACCTTGTGTCCTTTAGAGAACACACAAGCTGCTCATTGTATCATAAAGTTACAAGACAGTCCGCAAAGGGGTGAAAAAATGCGGCTGCCCTACCCATAGTGGAGTCGCCCGTGAAGAGGTTGTTCTCACAAAGACTTGTCAAATACAAAGCAATTTACACCTCATTATGCTTCATTAAGAATAGGCTCACCCTATAGCAGTGGCCATAACATGTGTAAGCTAGCGTTATGTCTAGCGTCTTGGGAAAAGTTGCATCAGGTATCAATATATGGGGAAACCCTTGCTCCTCTGAGCAATTGCCACACCTAGTGTCCCTTAAAAAAACCATGCATGCTGTTCATTGTAACGTAAAGATCAGTCCGCAAAGGGAAGAAAAATGCGGCTGCCCTATCTAGACTAGAGTCGCCCATGAAGTAGATAGTTCTCACAAAGACTTGTAAAAATGAATACAATATACACCTACTTATGTTAAGTCAGAAAATGGCTCACCCCATAACTATGGCCACAGCATGGTTGTGCTAGCGTAATGTCTAGTGTTTTTGAAAAAGTTCCAATATGCGAAAAAACCTTGCTCCTCTTGAGCGGGAAACAGAATATTAACATGCCAGCGCCGAGCGCTGATCTAAAACGCACGGTGGGTCTTGCAAACCCGTGCTTACCCATAGAATGGTGCTTCAGTCTTCTCAGGAGTCCCGGCGAGGGTGAAGCTGATCCAAGCCGTCTGGCAGACATTTACCCCAACATCTAATCGAGTGAAGAACATCATTCTCAAACACTGGAACATCGTCAACAAAGGGGAACTCCAATTAGAACGTCCCAGGTTTGCCTTCAAAAGAATCCAAAATCTCAAAGACATGCTGGTCCATACCCGACCACAGATAAGAAAACCGACAAACCAAACCACATTATGGGACCTTCCTTCTGTCAAGGGTCACCAGCCATGTGGCAATGCAACGCATGTGCCTCCACCAGTCACACTAAGGACCTTAAGATCGGCGACATGACCTGGACTCAACGACAACATACCAATTGCAACACTAAAAATCTACCTAATCAGATGTCCGTGCAACCTGTGCTATGTGGGAATGACCACCAGACCAGTGAAAATCCGAATCGGTGAACACAAAAGCAACATACGCTGCGGCCGCTGCACCACGAAAATGTGTAACCATTTCATTGAAAAATGCCACGCCATAGACCAAATTACATGGACTATCCTGGAGGCTAATGCCTCTTGGAACACCACCACTCTGTTCCGTAAAGAACAACGTTGGGTGTTCCGACTACGTTCAAACACCAATGGGTTGAATGACGAGATACCTTGGATAGAATTACAGAGTTGATTTAACCATACTGTCCATCCCATAGGCATCTACATTCTACCTTCATCTATCCACCACATGCTGCAACCAGCTTTCACTAGTCCCATGGTCAGTGACAGCACGATCACACACACCGAATAATGAGTAATACATTTAGGAATCATTTGGTGAACCAAACCAACCGTACACTATCCTTAAGACCCGCCACCAGCAAGAGCTGCCTGCCATGATGGCTATTATCTAACAATGCTACCAAAGAACAACTACTTATTTTATAGCACTATCACGACCCTGGCTCCTACTATACACTCAACGTGCTATCATTATGATGGTCCCTACATCACACGATAGTACAATAATGGGAGCACCTCTCAATTAGGACTACCGGTAGCTCCCCTTTTTTCTGTTAAGTAGCGACATCATTCACTACCCCACTATAGCCAGTGATGGCTGATAATTACAAATGAGCTGTTTCTACATTGCTGCATACATACTCTGACACCACTCCAAGATGGCTCCACTATTTATGGCCCCACCCACCATTACGTCACGATCGGTACGCGCACAGGCACGCCCACTCTTTCTCGCTGCCCGCTGAGCACAAATATCGAGGCACTTGCACAGGAACACCCTCCAAGCTGGCGAGAGGTCGGGTAGGTTCAAGAACCTGTATATATACCGACGCAACTGTAAGTACTGATTCATTGCTGCGCACCGCATACTCCCATAACATACTTGTTTAAAATGCTTTGATTAACACTGACCTTTCCGCACAGATTGCGACGGCCAAAAACCTCAGCTGTGACTTATGGGACATTATGCTCATATTGAATAGGTAAGCGGTTATATCCTACTTACCATAGTCCGCACAGTGTGTTTTGAGAGGTGTTGCCATCAATGGGTAACAACTCCTTAACTTCACCCTTAAATACGTTCACAGTCACTTCATGACCATTTGAATGACATAACTGGCACTACAACGCGCTCATTTCAACTACCTTGCAATGTATTGAGAGATCACCTACGCTGCAATGTTCACCACGTCTGTTTCATTAAGATCAATGGGGTCACCCTGTATCCCTCGGAACCTGGGTTAATAGTTATAAAGCTACAAGTGGTTCCGTTGGGTAAGTACCACAGGGTACTGTTTCAGAATCTGATTTTTTCTTTCACAATCAATAGTGATTTTGTACTAGACTTTTATAAATGTACCACACCTCTGTAAGTTTTTATCAAAAATATATATATTTATTAAATTATTTGTTTTGTTTCTCTATTTTTCTCGCTAATTGTGTAAACAATTTTATACAAAAAGATAATACCAATGGGGGCTGTCTGACAAAGAAAACACAATAACAAATACACAGACAATTCAATGGGTGACTGTGGTGACATATAGTGCAAATGGGTGACCTTTCAAATTCAAACAATAAACAAGACAGGGGAGAGGAGTTGGCCTAACGGCTAGCGTGTCCGACCTCGAATCTGGGAAACTGGGTTCGAGTCTCGGCAATGACGCTGAACATCCTGTGATTCTGGGCAAATCACTTAATCTCCCCGTGCCTAGCAAAAATGAATGTGTGTCCTAATGTAAAGTAACTGGTGCTATGTAAAGAGCTCTGATACCCGATTCGGGTCAAGTTCGCGCTATTTAAAACTCTGCAAAAAAAAAAGACAATAACATAAATTTTCCGTCCTATTCAGGTCTTTCACTTTAGCCAGTCCTATTTTTTTTTAATAATTGCTATAGTGAGACAGGACATGAGATGGTTGTACGTCGACGTTTTGACCCTGTATATATATGTGTTTGTAGATACATCAAGTAGGGTCTTCTTCAGGACAAGAGAAGGAAGTGCGACAACCCTTGGTGGTTGGGAATTCACAAGATTAAATCTATTAACTCCTCCGAGCCCGGAAGGAGTTCTTATTCAAGGATCATCAATCAACCAGCTTTTCAAACTTTAGCTGTGTACCCCTCCGGATGTGCTCGTCGGCCTCCAGGTGGTAGTGGGTTCAAAATGTTAGTAGTATTCAGTCCTTAGAGATCGTCATGTATTGATGCCAAAGTCCATCAGTACTTGCTTCCCAAACCTCCTTAAATACTGTATTCTCGAGTGTCTCTCACCAACTCATGGTGTTTTCTTTGTCAGACAGCCCCCATTGGATTTGATCTTTTTGTATAAAACTTTTTACACAATTAGCGAGAAAAATGGAGAAACAAAACAAATAATTTAATAAATATATATATTTTTGATAAAAACTTACAGAGGTGTGGTACATTTATAAAAGTCTAGTACAACATCACTATTGATTGTGAAAGAAATAATCACGTTCTGAATCAGTACCCTGTGGTACTTACCCAACGGAACCACTTGTAGCTTTACAACACCACGCCTGTTTGGCATGCCAATACGATTCTTGCTTAAAAACCTTTATATTTAACCTATCCGTTTGTCCATCCTGCATCTATCGTTTAACTCATGCTATTCACCTACCAACAAGAATAACTGGGTGAAGTGCGGGTTTGGTTGTATTGAAAGATGACGGTCCCCCGAAGGGGGACCCTTGCTATACATTGAGACAATGCCACTTGATGGGATGATTTATATTGACTGTTTGTACTTCTCGTTCTTTTTATTTCTTCATTTTTTGTCGTTCTAGATAGGACCACTATACGGGTCCGATGAGTGGCACTACTAGACTCAACTACGCCACTGCACAACCCCACCACTTAGTTCACTTCCCCCCTGGTCCTGAAGAAGCGCAAAGGATCTCCTCCTGAGACGAGATCACTGCGCGAAATATGTTGACCCTATCCCCGTTCTAAACGAACTCTACACTTGTCTAGCTACTGAGGGCCATCATCACCCTCCAGCAGCACACAACCTTATGGTTTTTTAATGATGACAGAGGGTCCTTTTCATTAAATTAAACTACCTTAGATTCCCTCTAGTCACCTTTTAGCATCTACACTTCACACACCTTTGCACTCAGACCCACACACACCTAACGGCTAGATCACTAAAAAGATCTCCGACAAAGTGACCCTTCGGGGGACCCGTAGGGCATTGCAGCGCTGGCCGGATGAGGAGCACCGCCCCATGATGAAGCATGACATCCTTCAGGGTGTGTGAGGGCATCAAGTGAAGGTCTCACCGACCCCCCACTTTTCTCCAAGAACAGCACTCTCTCCCTCTTTTCTTACTTCTTTCTCAGGAACTGTGACTCTCCCTAGCGACAACTCTATTATTCAGGAGCACAATCCACTAGACCTATATCCAGCTCCTTGTCCTCCCTCCCCCCTCTTTAGTGCTTTGAAAAAACAACATACACAAATAATGATGCATGCAGCAATCCTTACAGAATATCTGAGAGGCAATATAGCAATATTTCTGGACAATAAAGTTTTTAAGAAGAACTGGTCCTTAGTGTCATGGAGGTGTACGAGGGATTGTTCAATCTTATTGATTAACACAGCCAGGAAGACAGCAGAGGTGTTGTTCATTGAAATCCAGCAACTGGAATCACAAATTTCCTGCACGATCTCCTTCGCTGCATTCAAAAACAAACTGGAGGAGGTCAACAAAACCCTCAGCGAGACAAGGGAAGGAATTTTGAAGTACAAAATCAATAAGCTGAAGAAAGATATGGAGAGGTTTACTCATGAAAGGGCATACCCTTACCTGGCAGAAGACTACACCACTACATTGCAGAAGAAAACCACCAAGAGAGGAACCAGGGGATGGCGTCAAGGAACTGACGAGTGGACCTCTAACTCATAAGAATGGAGCAACACAGAGGACTCAGACTCCAGTGGCTCGAGTGAGCCATCAAGATTGAGACCAAGACAATTCCGAGGTAGAGGATTTTTTGCGAGCAATGAATCTCCACCACCACCGACCCCTTGGTGGCCCCGACAACCTTGGGGATACCCCATCCAACAGTTCCAACCACCTCCCTTTGGAGGCATGGGCTACCAGCCTTTTTTTGGACAGGGCCGTGGCAGGAGTGGAAGAAGAAGACGAGGTGCCAGGGCTACACAAGCAGATCAACCCGATCAGCAGAGGCCCCATGTACAATGGGACCCAGCCATTTAACAACGGGTGACGACGAGTATGACCAGAGACCCGTCGTCCATGACAAGCTAGACGTCGATCTAATAGTAAATCTCAGCCAGAAAGGCTTGGGTTTTGTGCCCACACACTTGGGTGATGATTTCACCACGCACATTGAATTGTCTCAATTTTTTGGGAAAATCCGACTGTCATTCTTCTTTGACAAGACAAATAAAGACCATACTGACCCCAATGTCAACACAGGACTAAGGAACAAATCTACTTTTAATCCACCATTGCACCTAGTTCCACCAGAAGTGGTCACTTTCGAGAAAGCTGTAATCAAGGATTTTGAACAACAGAAATCCAGTGTAAAACATCTCTTTTGTAATATCACAAAGGCTGAAAGAGATTGTCTCAAAGACCTGGGATCTAACCAGACAATAACTATAAAACCAGCGGAAAAGGGTGGAGACATAGTGATTATGGATCGATCAGATTACCATCAGGAATGTCTTCGTCAACTGAATGACCACCGGTATTACCAACGAATACAAAATGACCCTTCTCAGAGACTACAGAAAACTATCAATACTCTAGTGGAAAGAGGGAAAGAGGCAGGTTGGGTCACCAGGAGTGAATCGGAATTTGTACAACCTATCCACCCCAAAGTTCCGTATTTTTACATACTTCCAAAGATTCACAAAGCCACTGGAAGACCGATAGTTTCTGGAATTTGCTCACATCTGGAGCCTTTATCACAGTTTGTGGACTGGGTTTTGCGACCATTGGCGTCACAGATGCCATCTTACCTTCAGGATACTAAACACGTTCTTAATACGTTGACAGACATGACATTCGATCCTACACATCATCTACTTGTCTCCTATGATGTAGAATCTCTATACACCAATATCCCTCAGGATGATACCTTGAAGACTATCAGAGAGTTACTTGACTCCAGAACACGAGAAAATATGTCGCCGACCTCGTTTATAATGGAGTGCACTACCATTGCAATGAAAGAGAATTTTTTCCAATACCAAAACCACCTGTATTGGCAAATTAACAGCACTTCCATGGGGAGCACTTTTGCCCCTAGCATAGCAACATGCATCTATCCTCCACACAATCCATATATCGGGAACCTGAAAATTTGGAAGAGGTATATAGATGATATTCTAGTTATCTGGGAAGGCAATACAGAAACACTTCATGCCTTCTCAGAGTGGTTAAACACCAGAAATCCCAATCTAAGATTTACTTGTGAATATAGTAACAAGTCCTTACCTTTTCTAGACCTTCTGCTATATCCCAAAGATGGATGAATCCACTCAGAACTCTATACAAAACCTATGGCCACAAACTCCCTCCTTAGCTATAACAGCTTTCACCCACGTGCACTAAGAGACAATTTGCCTGTAGGGCAATTTCTGAGACTTAGGAGGAACTGTACCGAATTGATTAAATTCAAAGAACATGCAGCTACACTCAAAACCAACTTATCACAAAGAGCATATCCTGATGATCTCATTAATAGAGCTGCGAAGTGGGCCAGAAATAACAATAGGGAGACCCTCCTAGAGACACCCCCCAAACGCCAAGAAGATAGACTTGTATGTGTAGGTACCTATAGTCACCTGACTAACACAGTCAAGAGAATTGTGACAAAAAACTGGCCCATCTTGAATAAAGGAGAAAAGAATCTAAAGAAACCCCTTTTTGCCCACAAACGCAGTAAGAATATCAAAGACATAGTGGTTCACACAAGACCTCGCACGGAGCAGAACACATTGTGGTCTTTACCACCAGTCAGGGGGCATTTCCCATGTGGTTCATGTTCAGTATGCCCATACACATTAACGACAACGCAAATTGATCTGGGCTTCCAGACACCATGGGAACTTTCCAAACACACAAACTGCAACACAGAAGGGGTAATTTACCTGTTGAGATGCCCTTGCAGATTAAACTACATTGGTATGACGACACGGAAGGTCCGAACCAGGATCGTTGAACACAGCAGCTCTCTGCGGTGTAAGAAAAATAATACAAAACTGACTAGGCACTTTCTTGAGCATGCCCACACTGAAAATGACATCACCTGGCTGATATTGGACAAACCTAATTACTCACCGACTATGGGAACCTTGCAATCAGTTCTCTTTTATAGAGAACAACAATGGGTCTTCAGTCTAAAGAGTGATAGTCAAGAGTTAAATGATGATATACCCTTGACGAGCCTGGAACACTAATGTGCGAACTTGCCTGTCTACATATTTCACTTGCCTTCTTTGCTTCCTCACAGAAGCTTCTGGGAGTTCAATTTCATAACTGTTGTGCGAGCATTCCTGTAAATAAGTCACCTATATGCCTCGCACCAGCGTTTGGCATGATGAGGCTTTTTACCCACATTGGGTAAAATACATATTGCTCCAAGATACTCCACGGTTTGTTTTTGCCTTTGAATTAATCGGTCACTTGTATTGATAATGACTTTGAGTCTTTTACACACTTCTTTTGGCTACCAATAAGTAACACAAGCACTTTTGGGGATGACATCTGCACTGGAGCTCCTGTGATCGTAATGACGACCCGATGCGCATTATGTATCACAATAGGGTTTCTTTTAAAATAATCTCTTGCCTTTGGATTTTGGTCCTTAATGAGGCCGTGATCGAACGGTGATAGCACCACCTGAGGACACTCCATGTCCAAGCGGGCAATTCCACCACTTATTTTATTCAAGACACTGCGGATCCCGTGTGGACTACATTTCCCATCTACACATGGATGACCTTGACGCGTACCACGTGAATGTGACGTACACCGTCCGGTGCCTTTACTTTTGGTAGATGGCTTGGATCGGCTTCACCCTCGCCGGGACTCCTGAGAGGACTGAAGCACCACACTATGGGTAAGCACGGGTTTGCAAGACCCACCGTGTGTTTTAGATAAGCGCTCGGCGCTGGCCTGTTTATATTCTGTTTCCCACTCAAGAGGAGCAGGTTTTTTTTCGCATATTGGAACTTTTTTAAAGACGCTAGATATTACACTAGCGCAACCATGCTGTGGACATAGTTATGGGGTGAGCCATTTTCTGACTTAGCATAAGAAGGTGTATATTGTATTCATTTTTACAAGTCTTTGTGAGAACTACCTACTTCACGGGTGGCTCTAGTCTGGATAGGGCAGCCGCGTTTTTCTTCCCTTTGTGGACTGATCTGTACGTTACAATGAACAGCATGTATGGTTTTTTTAAGGTAGACCTACAAAACCCGAGATGTCGGGTAAAGAACCTAGCAATAGGGAGAGGATTTTCCCTCAATATGAGTTGGAAAATCAGCAGGAAAGAAAACTTTCTTTCTTGAGTCCCCTCACTCACCAGGGTTTCCCCTTGGTGACATGCTTCATCATAGGGGCCATCTCAGTCCGCTGCGAACTGAGGCATGCTACGACTTGCGAAATGACGTAGGAGCACTTTAGTGAGTACTATGTGTGGTGCAGGAGTGTAGTGGAGTGGAAGAAGTGAGTTTAAAAATACCTAACTAGTGGGCGTAATAACTTTATTCTAGCTCCTAGTCGGTATGTCTAAAAACGGGGTAAGATACTGGGAAAACCTAGCTGAGATGGGTTAGGGATCCCTAGTATACGTCAACATGTTTCGAGCATTCCCCAGAGCTCTTCGTCAGGACTACACAGGGTCCCGCCCTGTGTGTGCCACTCCAAAATAACCTAAATTGAGGTAATTCATGAAAAGATACGCTGCAACTAATAAGCATGCGTTAATACATACGATAAATCATTGTCACGTAGTATTCATATTTAGGCAAAAATGTGCCCCATGGTCTTGAGGGGATGAGGGCTCTCGTATTCCAATTTTCATGGGAGTTCTCCTCACGGTGTGTTACCTAGTTGTTCCCCTCCAGACCGCATAGATAGGGCAGCTGCATTTTTCTTCCCTTTGTGGACTGATCTTTACGTTACAATGAACAGCATGTATGGTTTTTTTAAGGGACACTAGGTGTGGCAATTGCTCAGAGGAGCAAGGGTTTCCCCATATATTGATACCTGATGCAACTTTTCCCAAGACGCTAGACATAACGCTAGCTTACACATGTTGTGGCCACTGCTATAGGGTGAGCCTATTCTTAATGAAGCATAATGAGGTGTAAATTGCATTGTATTTGACAAGTCTTTGTGAGAACAACCTCTTCACGGGCGACTCCAGTATGGGTAGGGCAGCCACATTTTTTCACCCCTTTGCAAACTCTCTTGTATCTTTATGCTACAACAAGCAGCTTGTTTGTTCTCTAAAGGACGCAAGGTGTAGCATTTGCTTATCACGCTAGCTGTTGTGTAATTGCACAATTTGGTGGTGGATATTTTTTGCCACACATACACTTCAGAGAAAGGATGCCGGGTCTACTGTTTGTTATGATTTCCTTTTCAGTGGGGCGCTCCTGAATGTACCCAGTGGCTTGAGGGTGGATATCACTCACTCTTTGAGGAGGTAAGGTATACATCATAAAACATAGAATCTAGCTGCATAGATAACCACTGCTAATGAGTGTTTGTGTGGTTGCTAAGCACTGTTAGATTTTGAGCACATGTTTTTTGACAACGGTCATTATTTCTACATACGCAGTTAAGCACCCTTATAATTCAGCAAGGTTGTGTGATCGTGAAATGTTTACTTTCTGTTTTTTCTTTTTCCTTTTGCCTTTTTAGAATGACGGTGGACCCGCCACATATTCGGGCCATCATTGTGGCTGTCTTGATCCTTGACTGGCCAGTATAAATAACTTTTTGCATTATAGAAGCCCTTTGAACAGAGTGACTAATCAACTAAGGTCCTGATGAATGCCCTGGAATCCCTTTTGGGGTCCATTAGCGGGCAGAAACATGTTGACAACTGAGAGGGGTATATTTGGTTTACAACCCCAGTCCTCTTTTTAACTCTACCCCTTTGGACCTACAGAATAAAGTTATTTTGGCCCTCTGGAGGTAGTTTTAACTAACACCACACATTATACTTTCACTAGCACTCTGTCCCTCACTGACCCTATCTCCATCGCTCATCAAAACACCTCTGCTCCTCCCACTTTGGGAGTTGTAGCCCACACCATGGACCTTGCAGTCCGGGTGTGAGGAGGGGACCCAATGATGAAGCATGTCACCCTCGGGTAAGTGAGGGTTTTCGTCCTTAAAAAGGATTCCTTTCATGTAAACAATTTCATTGCATCACACACATACCTATTTTTATAGGGTATAGTTTCAGGCAGTATACTAGCCTTTAGCCCTTTTTGCATTATAAGACCAGGCGTACTTCAGTGTGAATTTTATGTAAAAGTGGGATTAGTACGCAGCTGGTAGGGCTGATCCCTGGATCCCTAGTGTGAATACTACAATAAATGTTTAGCACTACCCTCTGATAAGGCCTTACTGCTCGCCTACACCACCACAAATAGAGAGTAAGGTACTATCTACTTTAACCTCTGCCTACCTCTGGGGATCCACTGGACTCTGTGCACACTATACCTCACTTTGGTATAGTATATACAGATCCAGCTTCCTACACTACTGCAGAGTCACTACTCCTGCATTGCGCAGCACTCCGCATCTACCTGATGTAGGCCATGGGTGAGTTAAGCACACAACAGCGGACCTTTTAAAAAGGTGAGTGAGCCTGTAGCCTCATTCCTGTGACACAGGGTGAAAAGGTTCTGTTCACTACTACTGATTACTACACGGTATGCTGCCACCTCTGCACTTGTGCTGCTTAACACCTGGTGGAGGTGGTAGCCTTCCATCACTATGAGGGTAGCATTTTGGGTGCCCTCCTGGTCCAACAAGACCACAATCCATGAGACAGGCCTAATTCATGGCGGACACGCATGATCCGGGTTCGCCTCTGACAAAAAGTCAGCTTTAGGGATAAAGACAACAATACAGTTTGGCACTCAGGGCAGGGGTACACGTCTTTACCCTGCAGAGGACTTTTCAATCCCAACAACAATTAATTAAAATAAGAGTTAAAATCTGGCAAATATAAAAACAAAATGTGCCATAATATCTCAAGAAACGAGCGATAATACTAGCCACATTCTTCGATGAAACGGCTCAAAAGAACCCTTCCGTACTTCACCCCAGAAAACCAAATAGTAGCATTGGCCAACTCCCACTTCAACTATGGAATTGGCGTATGCAGTGGTCCCCAGATACAAGGTAAAAAGATGCAAAAAATCTAAAATGCACTGGCAACCTTGTCTTTGGGCTGCATGAGCAACAATCTGGAGCAGCCAAAGTGAAAAAAAACGCCACTGGCTCCATGCGTAGAAAAGATCTACATCCTGGTTTGCTGCATGACTTACAAGTGCCCAAACTACTCTGCTCCTAAATGCAACCAGGATACAATAAAGAAATATCAACCACCCCACTCACTTTGCTCCTGCGAGACAAGCTACTGAATCTCCCCAGAGCCGTAAAGCAGAGTAGAGGTGACAGGAGATTCAGACATCAGCAATTCTCCATCTCTCCTCTTCGTGCACAAATTTAAACTGGATACAGTTCCAACACTGGCACAGACTCCACCTCACCCACAGACAGCTCAGCCATACCGTGCCCCTCCCAGCAAGCCACTTTTGGTCGTATACTCTGTTACAAATGCATTCACGGCTGCTGCCAATATACAGTGGGGGGGGGAGGGAGGCAGGGCAGTGGTGGCAGTGGGGGGGTTGGGGTGGAGGGTTGAATTCATTTTTTTTTTTTTAAACGTACCTGATCCTGCCCGCTGCCTCGCTCTTCAGTGCTCCTCCATTCTCCTGCTGCTCCCGGAAGTCCCTGGGACAGACTCCCCATCCAATTCAGACGCTGCTCTCATACTATGAGAGCAGCGCTGGGATTGGCCTGAGCGGGCTGGTTTGACACTCGCTCATCCACAGGGAGTCTGTGCCGTGTCTCCACCCCACTGCAGAATACAGCTGGGTGGAGAAACCTAAATGTGCATGTCTGTTTGGCCGGCCTAAGACGGCCGGCCAAACTGACATGTGCACTTATAACTGCACTCCATTCCACTCCTCCTCTCTCCCATGGCTCGGCTCTGCCACTCCCTACATACGCATGGCTGAGCCAGCGCCAGTGGGGTGACGCTCCTACGCCATTGCGGAGGAGCCGCCTCTGTACAAATGCGTCCAACTGCAACTGATGTACCTCTACTCTGACCATGCTGACTAATGATTTGTCTAATTACTGTATTTTAGTGCTGCTAGCCACTGCTAACATGAGTGTACCACCTAATTGTTTCTGACTATCAATCTGTCAGGTCTCTGCACCTATGACAGAAACCCGCTACTAATATTTGCAACTGCTATTTCTCTTGCAACCACAACGTCTTGGCTAGTCATTGTAATACTGTAGCCCTAGAAGGCATCCCTCTCAAACACATAGAAGAAATTGGGGTTTGCAGTGTGCAACATACAAACAAATATAGGCATGTAAAAGCTAAAGGTTAGTTTGCTAATGAAACATTACACACTCAACGCCAGATGTATCAAAGTCCGTTATTCAATGGCGACATAGAGTGATCCTGCCATGTATTTTATTGTACTTGCATTTATATAGCGCTTACTACCCCTGACGAGGTGTCGAAGCGTTTTTTCGGCGCGCTACTCCGGAGCACATAAAGTATTAGTGGTGAATTAGTATAGTGAAATATGAAAGTAATTTGAGTGGTGGATATGTTAGTCAGTTATTTGGATTCAGAAGGATAGTGGAGGGATAGAAGAGGGAAAAGGTTTGCATTTATATAATGCTTGCTAACCCTTATGGGGTGTTGAAGTGCTTCTTTGGCGAATAGCACGCTACTCCGGAACCCATAAAGGATTAGTGGTGAGTTAGTATAGTGAAATATGAAAGTAATTTGAGTGGTGGTTATGTTAGTCAGTTACTTGGATTGAAAAGGAAAGTGGAGGGATAGAAGAGGGAAGGATTTAGATATTTTTTGTTTTGGAGGTCATAGCAGTAGGAGGAGGCTTGGGATGAGTAAAAGGGGTGTGGAGGGGGAAGAGTCAGAAGAAAGGGTTTAGAAAGGCTTGTTTTGGGTATTGGAATAGTAAAAGAGGTATGAGATGATGCAAGGGGGGTAGAGTAGGGAAGAGGCTGAAAAGGGTTATTTTGGGGATCATAGTAGTGGTATGGGGTTTGGGATTAATGAGAGAGCGGAGGTAGAGGATATATGATAGAGGTATAGGGTGAGAAATAGGGTAATGCATTGGGAAGAGTAGTAGAAAGAGGTTCGAGATGAGTCAGAGAGTTGAGGTTGAGGCTATATTGAGAGAGGTATAGGGTAAGAATAGGGTAGTGCATTGGATATGCTGAATTAGAAGAAAAGTAATAAATATATAGATACGTAAGTACATGGAAGGTACATAGATGCATAAAGGAAGTAAGTATATGTAGATTAAAGATGCATTGAGTGGCTGGAGAGACTTCACCTTTCCAGCTGGTGAACTGCTTTCCTCAAGCATCAAATGCAGAATATGGTGTGGTTGTGCGACCTCACAGTGTAATATCCTTACCAACCCCTTTAGGAGTAGTAGGTTTTGTTTGTCAAACCATCAACTAAACCCTGGGTGGCTGTGACACCGAGCAGCAAGGCTCACACAAAGGAACAAGTGTAAAGCATCCAAACAGTTCCTGAACAACTGAAGTAATTGACAAGACACCAAAGAAATCCAAAACCTGTGTCTTAAAAACTGATCAGTGCCTCGTGTATGTATGACACACTGGATAAATATGGGCCTAAATACAAGGCCTAATGGAGCACAAATCACCACTCCTATTCACAAATTTTGTAGTGGAAATTGCTTTGCCGCAAACATTTATTGCACAGTAATGAACGTGTGGAAGCTTTCTTGGACCAGTTCATCCCTGGACCACCAAACGCATTGCAAAGTCACACTGTTGGCCGATTATGTACGAGCAAAATAACACTACTGCAATGACCTCCACAAATTACAACAGTCTGCAAACACTTCCCCTTAAAAGGGGAAACATTTGCAAAGTGGTGCCATCTTTACTAGTCCTGTAGGAGTTCAAGGGAGCTGTGAGTAGTCCTCCTAAATCCTCATCCCTGTTAGCTGCCATGAACCTAATGATGGTACAGTAGGTTTGCAATCCCCAACTCTTTGTGCACCTCGATCTTTGGCATATTGGTAAACCAGGGTAACCGTCTGAGTCCACAAACCACCTCTCAAGGCAGATCCTCTTCACCTGCCCCTCCACTAAAGGACTCCTCTGTCTCTTGACACAATTCCGATATACTTCCCATCTCTCAAGGCAGAGCCCATGAGCCCCTCTTCCCTTAGGCAGACTGTATTTCGAGCCCTCCAGACAGAGCATCCCTCACTTTCTCCCACCAAATAAATAATCTTATAATCCCCCCATTTTTATCAAATGATTTTGATGGAGCAAGGACTCGTGAGAAAGAGACTTGCTCGGAAGCAATCCTCTCGTTTAACTTATTAACGAATTACTAATAATGTTTCGTAAATAATAACACGCACCACAGAAACACGTGGGTTAGTGAAGCTTGCGTATGTGTTTTACTAATGCTATTAACACGGATAAAGGACTACATCAGCTTTAACGAGGGAATCTTTACCGCGCATGCGTCAACTGCATCTACGCAGTATGACGGAATAAGGCTAGGAGGGAAATTCTTGCACATGAGCAGAAAGCACTAAAATGGCGTCTTTAAGACCCACATACATGGCACCTGATTAGCCGAAATAAAAGCAAGCTATTTTACTAATGCTAATGCAAGGAAAGTATTAATAAGTAAAGGGGGTTAGAGTAGCGATGGGTGGTATACAGTGTGATCATTTATTTGTGAAATAAATATTTGTTCTTTTGACTTTATTATTAGTGTGCATTTGGGCCTTTCACGTTTATCCGAATTGAGCTGACTAATTCAAGTCTGCGCATGCTTACATGAGAAGTTTACCCGGAAGGATGACCGAGGCTTTGAATACGGGCCAAGGACGAGAATGATGTGCCCTGAGAACGGAGGGTGAAGAGTTCAACTCTGAAGGTTTCTATTCATGCTTTTTATAATTTGTTACAAATAAAGTTTGGACATGTATGGGAACGAAAGAAATGAATAAAGTTTAAGGGGATGGGTTTTGCAAACAATGGATTGATAGAATAAAAGTAATATGTAAGCATGGTGTGATGATCGTCCCCTTTGCCTGACCAATTAGATTTCGAATTTTTACGATATTGAAACTTTAGTGGGTGGTACATGATGAACGAAAGGTATAATTGAGGTAGCTTTAGTTAAGTTAGTTAGACAAGAAGTCGAGCGCTCGGGATGCTGTCGGTGCTGGGAGTGGTGCTGATGCTGGGAGAGACGCTGTGAGATGCTGATGAAGAAACCGAATGCAGAACCTTCTATCCTAATTTAATTGGGTTAGATAAGAAGATCGCGGAAGAATCTCGAGGAGGAAGAGAGTGTCAGAGAGGGGTGCGACGTAGTCGTCGGTAATTAGAGAGGTCAACTATCCTGTCCTGAATCCTGTCCTGAAGTCTTTGTCTCCTGATCTATCCCGGGGGACCCTTACCAGCCCTTTGGCAAGGGGGCTTGGTCTTCACACCATCCTTGGTAATTATAATTTCATGTCAAGTTTCAAGTTTAGTTTATTTGATTTAGTTCTCAACTGAGAACCACAAATAATCAATACATGATATAAAATTTTAAACAGTTTAGTTAAAAAGGAAAAGTTTTCGTTCTAATACAGAGTTAAAATAGGTTTTAAAAATTTATAAAAATTGTAGCAAACAAACTCATTTGGCGGAGCCTTACACAGTGTGATCAGTTCCTGTACAGAGTTAATTCTACATTTAATATAAATTGGTTTTAAAAATCTTTTTCTTGCTTTTACCACTTTCGCATTTGGGCAAGTGAACAACAGATGTTCCAAGTCCTGCTCCCCACCATTACACAAATTACAAAGAACACTTGATTTTTCATTTGGTAACCACTTATATGTAAAAGATTTTAAAGGAAGTATCCCAAATCGAAGCAGTACAATCGATCTCCTGATCCCATGCTTTAAATTAAAGTTAATATACTGTTGTGTTTTCTTAAAAACCATAGTTTCTGCAAATTTTTATATAACGACAATTTAGCGCAGTGTTGCGAGTCGAGATCAAAGCTGAGTCTTGGAGTAAAATGTTTTAAAAGAGCTTCAGCTGAGCAGGAGTCCATGACTGTAACAGATTAATATTAACATTAGATAACTTAAAAGCAGTTAAAACATTCCTTGAAAATACATGTTTCGAAGATTCTTTTTCAAATGACTCTGTTTTAAGTAAAAATCGAAGCGTTCCTTCTTCGGCATGGAGGAGGTTATATGCCCATCTGATGATATTGGTAATTCCTCTGGCAAAGGCGCTGGTTAATGAGAATTAGAGGCGGAGAGCTTGTACCGGTATTGCTTGAGACAGCTTTATTAGTTTCCGTAAAATCTTCCCTTCTTGTAGGTCTAGATAGTTCCATTGGCTTATTGGGATGTATTCAAGGGCATATGACAGCACTGGTGGAATCTTTGCACTGTATACCTGAAGCAGTGAAGAAAAGTGTCTTTGTCCAGTTGAAGCATATAAGCGTGAAAGTGCCCCCACATGAACATCGGACTTACGAGACAGGTTCTGAGTATGGAGCACATTTTGTAGAGTCTTTGTAAAGATTCGACCTAAATAGGTATACTCATTTGTCACTTCCAACGTTTTTCCCCCTAGAGTCCAGTTAAATTTGGCACTCTGTTTCCTTCCTGAAAATGGAACTATTTTTGTTTTCGCGATGTTCGGTATTAAATAGTTTTCCTCCGTATACTTGTGGAGTGCTTGCAGGCTTCTTTGCAGGCCAAATGGTGTTAGGTCTAAAATGATTATATCGTCTGCATACATCATGATGTGAATTTTGTGGAGGGCAATTTTAGGTGGAAAGTTGCAGATCTGTTTAAAACATTCAGGCAAATCGCTGAGGTAAAGGGAAAACAATAGGGGAGCAAGAAGGCATCCTTGCCTAAGGCCGTTTGGGGTCGGGATAGGGCTTGTGAGACCCTTTTCCATCCCCATTTGGACCTGACACCAAGTTCCAGAATATAATGATGTTATTATATGGAGTAATTTTTCCGGAATACCCATTTTGCTGAGTTTTCTCCAAAGTGTTCCCCTGTCCACTCTATCAAATGCGGTGGTAAAGTCAATGAAAGCAGCATACACAACCTGGGATTTTATAGCCACATATTTGTCTAAGATGGTTTGCAACACCGCAATATTGTCCGTTACTGAGTGCTTTGTTCTGAATCCGGCTTGATATAGGGGGATTAGTCCTGATGAAAAAGCCCAGTCCTTAAGATGGTCTAATACTGCTGCTGTAAAAATCTTTCCTGTTGCATCTAAAAGGGCTATCTGCCTATAGTTGCCAGGATGCAACTTTGACCCCTTTTTGTGTATCGGTATTACAATACTCCCCTTCCAAGAATTGGGGATTTCCCCGGTGGCAAAGATGTAATTAAAAAGGGGAGATAGCATCTTGCTCCACGCTTTAGGATTGCATTGGAGGACCTTGATCGGGATTTGGTCAGGACCCGTTGCTCCCGTCGTTCTCGCCTTTTATATATATAGCTCAATTGAAAAGGGACTTGGTGCTCCGATATTTAAAGATTTTTCTTCAGGATTTCTAGCCAGATTTAAAAAAGATTCTGGATCAGTATTTAATTTATATATATTGGCAAGGTATAATTCCCATTCTGCCGGAGGCACTGGGGTGGCTTGTACTCTTTTTTTCGTGCCTGTCTCCTTAGCTATTAAATTCCAATAGGCGCGTTGATTATTTTGTTTTGCTGCTAACTGAATGTCTAGCCAGTTTTTATCCTGGGTTATTCCCTTGTTTTTTGCCTTTTCTCTCCTGCGTTGATTTTTCAACTTGTTAATTTCTAGTTGTTTTGATACAGAGTATTCAAGAAATTGCGATCTTATTAATTTATTTAATTGTTTTGTATTTGTAGCTAATTTTGGTTTTCCATATTGATTCTTTATTGGACCCCGTTGTTTTAGCTTTTCTAGTAGTTTTTGTAATACATTTTTAAGAACCATTTCGAAGTTTATTATTGGATTTTTAGAGTGAATTATATGTAATAGTTGCGTTGTATCGATTATAGCAATAATTTTATTGAATGTTCCTGAATTCCATTGAATCCTTCTTTGAGCCTGATTTACCAAAACTGTACTATGAATGTACATAGTATGGCATGGAAAAGACAGTTGTGTCCTCCACTCTGTATTTGCTTGCAGGATTGCATGGTCACTGCCATGTACAAAATTAATTTTTAGATGTGAAACTGTTCCAAACAGATCCGAGCTACATATGTAGTCCAGGAGTGAGGAGCTAGAATTCCCTTGTCTTGTGTTTGATGCGGGAATGTCCTCTTCTACATTACCATTTAGTATTATTCCACTTAACAATGGGAGTGAAGATAATAGAATTTTCCCTCTTTTATTAGCTTTATTTTCTTTGGGAAATAGTGGAATGGAAATTGCCAGGGCCTCATCTTTGTACCAGTTTGCCCATTTTTGAAGTAGCTCATTTGATATTTTCCCATTGAAGTCGCCCGCAATGAATAGTGAAGGATAACCTTGTGCTTCTACTGTCTTTTCGATATCCTCAAGGATTTCTATCGCCAGTACATCCATTTTTGCACCAGGGGGATATAAACGTTACAGATTAGTAGATCTTTTAGAGTTTCCGGTCGGTCTATCATGTCGATTTGTAGATGTTCTTTTCTCTCTGTCCTCTCCTTTCTGTGCATTTGTCATTGAATGAGTCCGAAATATATGCTTGATGTTTAATCAATTGAATCATTTTTTCCTAGATGATGGTGAATGCACTGTAATTTTGAGACGGTTCACATGCATTTAATTTAGATAAAGATTTTAAAACTTCCCGAGTCTCTGGTTATTTATTTTAAGAATTAAAAGAATAGTTAAGAGTTATGTTAATTATCACCATCAATTAGTTCAACTAATGGTCCATCGACCAGAGGAAAGAACTTTTTGATCAGTGAAGGTTAGTTAGGAATGTTAAATAACTAATCTTGAGAAATATGGAATTATAAACCCCAGCAGTCTACTCGATTCAGAGTGTGTTGTGTTTATGGGCCCAGGTGATTATATGGTAGTGGAGTATCTGTTGTTAGTATACCGCTGGATCAATATAAGAAATCTTATATTGAGCAGGCACTCTACCTTTCCCTGAACCCTGGGTTGATTCAAGTCACAAAAGTGCCTACTGCACAATGTGAGCATTCCAATGCATCTGCCCCTATGTAGGCTATTCCCAGAAACTGCAGGCCACTATTATCCTCAACGAATTGCGATTCTCCTAATAACATGACAAGAGAATCTGGATTTCATTAAAGACAAGGAGGCTAACATTATGCATATTTCTTTTAATGCTAACTCCAAGCAGCCACTTAGAAGCAATACATCATAAAGTGAAACAGATCTAGAATAGAATCTTCCACATGTACAATAGCCATGCACATAGGATAGTCTGCCTCTTTTAAATGCGAGGTAATAAGGTAAGTCTTCTTCTGTATAACATTTTCTTTCTTCTTTTTTTTTTTGTGTGCATTCCAAACGGATAGAAACAATGAAGTTTGAATAAAGGGGACACAGAGTTAATTCTTTCTGAACATCTTCCTTGCGGAAACAGCAATATAGATGAATCAGTAATGTTGAGTTATCTGAAATAAGAAAGCGTATAAGTGCTCTGTTGTCATGTAACTGAGAAAGGTGTAATATCAAAGCGGGCAAGTTATATGAAATTTTTAACAATCCATTGAAAATAGGTTGTATGAAACTTTCAACAATACATTGAATAAAGGTTGTATGAAATTTTCAACAATACATTGAATAAAGGTGGTATCATAAATTATGCATCTATTGTTCAGTCATTCATGTATCCACCCACGGGAGGGGAAGGGTGGGATAATGTTAGCCTCCGTGTCTTTAATGAAATCCAGATTCTCTTGTCATGTTATTAGGAGAATCGCAATTTCATTACAAGACCGGAGGCTACCATTATGCATGTTGGTAGCTTGTAGTTTAGTAACACTACATCTGCCATATGTTTAATAGGTTTTCAATAGTGTTTAGCAAAAGTGTTAGAATTTGACCAATCAGCTGCTTTTAAGAATGTTATCTAGTTTACCCCCTTTCCAAAATGATTCGCTAGCCATAGCGCCCCTTATTGAGTGTGCCTGGAACCTTTTTAGGTCAATATCAGCTGATTGCATTGCATATTTAACCCATCTTGCTATAGAAGCTGATGTAATGGGTTTGAAGGGTTTCACAAAAGAGATAAGTAATTGGTTAACACCATTGGCATGATGTTCGCTCATTCTTGCATCATATTTTTTCTTATAATCTATCACACAAGGTGTTTTGCATGCGTTAAACTTTGTGTTGAAAATTGTATCTGACGTAGTCTTAGTTCTCTTAATAATCTCGAAATTGACACCAAAGGCGTCATAGACTCTGAGTTACTAATAGTGCTTTAACGTCTGATACTCTACGGCAGGAGATTAGGCAGAGAAGAAACGCTAGATTTATGGAAAGTCTCTTCTTATCTAGGTAGCTGTTCTCAGGCCAGGTAGTGAAAGGGTATAGTAGTAACTTAACATCCCATAGGGTTTCGTATTTAGGTTTAGGTGGTCTCCTTAGTTTGATACTTTTCATAATTCTGCATATTATGGCATTTTTTCCCTATGTTCTTGCCATTTATTAGAGTGTGGCCTGCTGAAATAGCTGATCTGTAGCAATTAATTGATCTGTAAGTAAGCCCTCTCTCATATTGTTAAACTAAAAAGTTTGCTACGTGTACGAAAGGAGCCTCCACGGAATCCAGGTTCCTCTCCAGGCACCAGCGTACCCAAGTTCTCGAGAAGCTATTGCATCTATAGTGGGTTCTCTAAGCCCATGACTCTTGGAGGAGTGTAGTAGCTTGTCTCAAAGATCTGTGATTTCATTAGATTTCCTGACACTTTCCAGGCAAGAAGGTTCAAAGTCCCTGTCTGGACTAGGGGATGTTCCCTTCCATCTATGTCTCTTAAAAGGACTTTCGCGGCTGGAAGTAGAAAGGGTATTTCGCAGGCTAATTCCAAGCTCATCCGAAACCACTCCTGGGAGGGCCAGAAAGGGGTTATTAGTAATAAGGAGCATTGGTCTTGTCTCACGTTCTGGAAGACTCTCTGGATCATTGCAAATGGGGGAAATGCATATGCTCAAATTCTTTTCCATGGCTGGAAAAAGGCATTGACTGCTTGAGCACCGGGGTCTGGCATCCAGATGAAATATTTGTGCAGTTGGAATGTCAGTCTGCTTTCGAAAAGATCTACTTCCAGAGGGCCCCAGAACTGATTTAAAGCTCTGAAGGCTTTCACGTTGAGTTTCCAGTTGCTGTGGTCTAGGAGGAATCTTGAATTCCAGTCAGCAGTGATGTTGCTTTTTCCCAGTAGTATGCTGCTTTTAGGGCTATCTCGTGTTCTAGACAGAACATCCAGAGTTTTTTGGCTAGATTCGATAGGTCTGAGGATTTTGTACCCCCTAAGAAATTTATGTATGCCACAGCTGATATGTTGTCCATTTTTAGAATAACCAATCTGCCTTGTAGGGATTGTTTGAAGCTCATCAGAGCGTTAAGGCCAGTAGTTAACTCTAGGTAGTTTATGTGGTGTGAGCTCTCTGTATAGGACCATAGAACTCCCGTGTTCTGATTCTGTAAGCACGCTCCCCAGCCATGAAGGCTCGCATCTGACTCTAGAATGAATTCTGGGGAGTTTCCGAAAATGGCTTTGCCATTCCAGGCATCTAGATTCTCTAACCACCAGTTCAGTTCTGATTTTGCTTTGTGGTCTAGGGTTACTTTGTCTCCGTACCATAATCCAGCACGGAGGGCTTTTGCCTTCACTCTTTGAAGGGCTAGATAATGTAAAGGACCCGGAAAGATAGCTTGGATAGAGGAATATAGGAGGCCCAGGAGTCTGGCTAGTTCTCTTAGGGACAAGAGGTCTCGTTTTAATACAAGTCGTATTTCTTTGCGTATTTTCGTGATTTTCTTCTTGGGTAGTAGCAAAAGTGATTTTACTGTGTCTACAGTGAATCCCAATAATTCCAGAGATTTTGAGGGGGTCATGATAGATTTTTCTGTGTCATCGAGAAAGACAATCAGTCGTATCCCTCTTTCTCTCAAGAAGGATGCTATAGCTCTCATTACCTTGGTGAAACACCAGGGAGCAGAAGATAGCCCAAAGGGGAGAGCTTGGAATTGGAATAGACAACAGTTCCATGTGAATTGGAGGTATGGTTGGAACTCTGAGGCCATGGGGATTGTGAAGTAGGCATCTTTCAAGTCCAACTTCACTAGCCATTCCTTTTCTAGAAGCATGTCTCTCAGAAGGTAGATACCCTCCACTTTGAAGTGTCTGTAGATTAGAGATTTGTTCAATTCTCTCAGGTTTATGACTGGTCTTCAACCCTTGTCTTTTTTCTCTACCAGAAAGAGAGTGCTTACGAATTTCATTTGATCCCATGGTACTTATATAATTGCTCCTTTCTCCATCATGGACATGACCTCTTCCTCTACTATTTTCTGTTGTACTGTGATCAGTACTAGGTTTCTTGGGGGTGAGGATTGTGTCGGTGTTTTCGAAAATTCTATTTTGAAGCCTTGAATGGTTTCTAAAACCCAGGGGTCTTGTGTAATTGTTTTCCAAGTCTGTAAAAAAAATCTGAGTCGACCTAATCCTCATTGTCTGTAGTAGGGCCTTTGGTAGGCATGGCCAGTAGAGCGGCCCCTTCTGCCGGCCCTGGCGAAAGGGTTGAATACTCGACGCATGCTGTTCTGAGCTTTGTCTAGTGCTGTGAAGGTTGCGACATATTTGCCTAAGATCTTGATCATGTCCTCTCCAAATAGGAGTCCTTTGGGGTTTGCTAAGGGTTCTTTGTCAGCCATGTCACTCAGCTTAGGGTTGATCTTGGTAAGGACTACTCTTCGTCGCTTGCATTTATCCCTGCCTTCGCATTCCCTAATAGGATCAGGGTTTTCTGACTCCATCCTCTTAGCTTAGTAGATCTAAGTCTAACGGTGTACTGTTAATGTGGCTGTCTTTCGCCCATATCAATTATTCTAGTCGGCGGGCCTAAAATATCAAGCATGTGATCCTGGCAAGCCTTCAGTGACCTTTTCATGCCCTTCCTGGGGTCTCTACCCAGTTTGAATAGGAATTTGATTAAATCTGGGTCGAGGTTGGGTGTCAGGCATACCTTTTCTTGAACCACTGGTCTGGGACATTCTGCCCTTAGGATATTTCGTGTTTCTCTTTCTAAGGGATGTCCTAATCCATCTTTTTATGAATGCGGCTAGGTGATCTTGGGGCCACCATTCTCAGCTCCTCGGATGTATGATATTATGTGGAGAGAACATCTCCTCACCCAGTGGGTTGGTTATAATTTCTTTAGAGGATGAAGGGAGCTCTGCCTCTAATAGGGGACTCTCGAAGTCTAGATCATCCAGGTCTAGGTCAAGGATATATTCTTCCAATGGGTTCATGTTTTGGTCCCCTTGTGGTTCAATTTCAAGATCTTGTGTACCATGACAAGCACTTAGATATTGTGTGCTGCTTTGGACACCTTGATAGGTTGTGTCGCTAAGGACACTTGATACTTTTGAGGTGCGTAGACCTCCCTTATAGTTTGAGGTGCTTAGACCTCCTTTATATGATGAGGTGCTTAGGCCTCCCAAATTATTTGAGGTGTTTAGACCTCCCAATGTGCTCATGGGGCTTGTTATTTCAATGTTGTTCTTTCTCTTTAATCTTTTGCCCCCTTTTTTTTATTGCATTCCCCGTTTTGGCCTTTCTGGGTTTCAATAGTGCCATCTTCTTCCTCAATTAAGGGTTTTTTGGTTGACATGACCTGGTTGAGTGTTTTGTGCATGCAGGAGAGCATCTCTTGTTGAATAATCTTTTTCATTTCTTCATTATTGATGTTAGGGGTAGGTACCTCAAGACCATCTGATTCTACATCAGACATGTTAGATTTTATACTCCTTTACGGGTTGTAGTACTTAGTAATCTATATAAATGGCTTAGAAGGCAGGCAACCTGACTTATTAGTAAGGTTCAGAAGAGCTTATATAAATTAAGGCTTTGTTAGAGGAGCTTATGTAAATTAAGGCTTTGTTACAGCAGGTCTTTTACATTTTATGCTCCTTTACTGTAAAGTGAGGTTTTTGGTGTAAAAATAGCTTTTGAGTACTTGCGGTCGCAGTTAGTAGCTGATCACAGGAGGGTCCAACTGCCAAACTTCCTGACATCGGATATGTTTCCGAGCAATCAGCTGTTGATTTACTGCACTGCCCAGGTAGCCCCTCAACTACAGACGGGGTAAAGGTTTTTAATTTTTATTTTTTTATTTTAATTATTGATTTTTGTTATGAGTTCCCGACTAGTCTGTATTTCGGGGTAGCCCGTGATTGGGTGGAAACGCAGTGTGAGGTCTGGGGTAAGGGCGGAAACGGGGGGAGCAGGATTTCCGTAAATTGGAAATCAGTTAGGTGTGAGCCGAGATTTAAGTGGAGTTTGAGGTCAAAGAGGCATAAGTCTATTCAGAAAGGTATACAAATTAAGTTAAAAAGGGCACAAGTGTATTCAGAAAGGTATACAAATTAAGTTGAGAAAACATACATACACATGTAGTTGCTCATTCTAGAAGATACAGGTCATACATGAAAGTGAAGAGAAAATGTACTTTTCTGCCTGGAGCCGCATTTAAAAGAGGCAGACTATCCTATGTGCATGGCTATTGTACATCTGGAAGATTCTATTCTAGATCTGTTTCACTTTATGATGTATTGCTTCTAAGTGGCTGCTTGGAGTTAGCATTAAAAGAAATATGCATAATGGTAGCCTCCGGTCTTGTAATGAAATTTTAAGTAGAGTACACAAATAGCCTTTACCAAAGGGCACCACTGTTGGTGCACTGAAAATCGCAAATTATCCAAACTATGACAGCAAAAACCTTCTACACGCCTTCTGAATACGGATCTGCCACCTAGGAGGGGGTGTGACTGGAATGCTGAGCTAGGCTGCCTGCTGGACCAGGGTGCGGAGCTTCGCAACCGGTCCAAGATGGCTGACGGTGTCACTTTTGAAGGTCTACGGCGCCCATGGCAGGCCTAGGCCAAGACTTGCGTGCACTCCTGGGCCGGCGCATGTTCCCTGCTCTGTCGCACTGAGGCTAGACTGCAGCCACCTGCCCCACCCGCAGAGATGTAAGCGATGCCACGGAGCCTAGTCTGTGGGGGGAGGGGTGAACAACTAGGACACAGATTAACCTTGACAGGGTGGCAGCCTTGGAGGGCGCGAACCACCTCAGTAGTACACCTCGCGAAACAATGGGGAGCTGTGGGTCGGTTTCATCCGTGGCCAGCACTAACTCAGACCCAGGATTGGGGGGGCTACACCTGACTCCACGCATGGCGAATGACCTCAAGTTTGCTTCCTCCTCCTGGCGTCCTTTACCATTTCCAGCTGAGTAATCAAGGGCCCAAGGGCCCCATGTCGAACGGGTACTTGGATGGACTCTGACCCTGAGGTTGCAGCCGGGGGCGAGGGGTGCTGAACGATGCACTGACTACTGCGATGGGAGCGAGTAGCAGCCTGATCCCACCTGTGGGCAAACTGGCTGATTACTCCCCTCACTGGTGCCCCACTGAACATCCTTGCCGTGGGAGAAGAATTCTATACAGGCTGATGGTTCGTTGGGTTTTGGGCACCTGACCTTTGTCAGTGTGCCCTGGGAAGGTGGGAGTTGGGGAATGTTTGATAACATTCAATAGGCATCTGAGGTTTAGGCTGTTGCATTCTAGGGCTGTACTCATCCAAGTTGGTCAGCTTTCGGCAACATTTTGTGACCATGTGCTAGCTGTGAGGCCCCGAATGCAGAATTGGTGGGGTGGGGTCCCAGAACCTGTCACAATTCCTTCATGGCTTCTCTGACACTTAACTATAACATCCATCCTCACATGGAATGTTAGAGGCATGCATTCTGCTATTAAGCGCCACCAGATATATTCATATTTGAGGAGGAAGGGGTTGACTTTGCCCTTCTTCAGAAAACACATTTGGCTGGCACTAAGGTCTCTAGTCTACAGTGAAGGTGGAGGGGGCATGTTTAAGCTACCAACTACTCCGCCTTCGCCAGGGGAATGCTGATCTGGATTCGGTCCAGGGTCCCATTCAGATGCACCTCACAGAAGATGGACAAGGATGGCAAGTCCACACTTATTCAGGGTACTCTGGACAATGCATCGATCGAGTTTGGCAGCATTTATGTACCTAATGTCAATCACATTGCATTCCAAGACACTTTAGCGCCGATTCTGGGTTCAGTTCCACCACACATTTGTCCGGATATTGGGCGGGGACAATAATTTTATGGCAGACGCCTCTCTGAACCAGTCTACCCCCCAACTCCTTGACTTCCCAGCCAGGAAGGTGGCCAGACTCTTCCAAGAGTGGTTACATCACTGGGAATTACTTGATCTTCGGAGGCATAGACATAGATTGTCAAGGGAATACTTGTTTTATTCCCCGGCGCATGACTTGCATGTCAGATTGGACAAATTGCTAGTCTCTACGGCAGTGGCAGAGATGTCCTCCTAGACTGAATACTTAGCACATACGTTTTCAGTCCACAAACCACTCCTGATGCGTTTGGGTTGGGGGAAGAAGCTAGCCCCGATCCCCACATGGAGACTTCGCCCCAAACTGTTGCACAATCCTATGTTCCGGAATTCTCTGGGTGATACCATCAGAGAGTACTTTCAAATAAATCAATCCATGACACACACTCTCACAGTTTGGGAAGCTTTTATGGTTGTGATCAGAGAGCACTATCTGGGCACACAGGTTTGAGTCCGTAAATCACTGGAGGCCGATCTCCAGTTTAGAGGCTACCTTACGCAAGCTGGAGGCCCGGGTCCTACTGGACCGGGCCCGGCGGCCAGACCTATTAGAAGTGCAGAAAAAATACACAGCAGCGTCACAGCAGTTAGGGTTCTTCTACAGAGAATATGTAGTGAGGATGCACTCAGACGGGGGTAGAGCGGGGCAACGTTTGGCATGGCTTGTCACCCCGACTGACAGACTGGTATTGTGCAGTCAATCTGAGGTACTGAGGGTACACTGAAACATACAAACATACATCACATATTTCTTGGACATTATAAGAATGTTCATAGTGGGGCAGATCTGGCTGTGGACTTTGTTATTGAATGATTCCTGGACAGAGCAGTCCTCCCTATGCTCCCGGACAATATCTGACAGTTAGTGGGGCAACAGATTGCACGACCAGAAATTAGAGGAGCCATCAAGGAGCTGGCCACTGGCAGGATCCCCTGCCATGAATAGACTCCCGGCTGAGTTTTATCACGTGTGTGTCTCTCCTTGCTCCCCATCTGTTGGAACTGCATGAAGTGGCCTAGGAGGCTGGTACCCTTCCCCCGACCTGTAGGGAGGCTCTGCTGATATCCTTACCTAAACCCCGGAAAGATCCGGAGGAGGCCTCCTCCTGCTGGCCTCTGTCGATGTTGAACATGAACTACAAAATACTTTGCAAGATCTTGGCCGAACAACTGCAGTCCTACTTGCCCCAACTGTTCCACACAAACCAGAATGGGTTCATCCCACACCGCAACACTTCCTTGAATATCAAGTGCCTCCACCGGGTGCTCGATGAGAAACCCAGGGAGTCCTTCCCTGATGCTGATGTTCTCTCTGTAGATCTACAGAAAGCCTTTGATACATTACAATTGTGCTATATGCACGCAGTGATGCACCGCATGAATCTAGGTCCTGAATGGGACAAATGGATCATGCTATTGTACACTGGGGCATATGTGAGGGTAAAAATGGGACAGAATATTTCGGACCCTCTTTCCAGATTAACAGGCACCAGGCAGTGATGCCCTTTATCCCCCCTGCTGTTTGCGATTGCCATTGAGCCCTTTGCTAATATCGTCAGGGCTGAGGGCCAGGGTGGGGGCATCCTGCTGCATGACAGAGAACATAGCATCTCCCTCTATGAGAACGACAGGCTACTATTCCTACGTGACCCAGAGTTAAGAATCCCATGGTGAACGTCCATATTGTGCCTTTTGGGCAAAGCGACGGGCTTAAACACAAATTTGTGATGTTCCACTGATGATACAAGCCCATGGTATCCCGTGGGAACTCCAGGTGCTCAAATATCTTGGGGTAAAAATGTATCACCGTGATTCGAATAGCAGAGAGAGCAACCTCGGGGGAGTGTTTTGGTCGCTGCAGAGTAGTGACACATTCTGGTACTCATTGAAGCTTCCCATAATGGCGAGGATCGCACTCATTAAGATGATTCTTTTGCCTAGAGTACTATACGTTTTTGTGAAACTCCTGCTATGGATCGCCAGGTCCTGGTTCCACACTTTAGACACCATGGTATGAGAGCGCATATGGGATGGGGGCAGGTGTGGAGCCTCCTTTCATATCCTCTAATGCCCAAAGCAGGAGGGAGGGCTCGGAGTCCCTGACTTGAAGTTGTATCATACCATGGCTCAGATTCAGTGGTTGGCTAAATGGCTGGTGCGCCTGTACTGATTGGAACTGGGGGGCTACAGCACCCCGCACAGTGATGGGGCGTAGATATCCCTTTTAATGGGAGGACAGCTTGCCCTGGGCCCATTCCTTAAATTATTATGGATTGCCCTCCTAAGCTGGAAGAAATTCACCAAGTTCACGGGAAGTTCCTGGCTCAATGCCCCAGCTGTCCCCTTGGTTGGTGTTCCCACCTCCCGAGGCGAGTTTCTCATGAGGGCAAGACTTGCCGCTTTGACAGAGGAAGGCCTGACTACAGTTGGTGATTGTTTTAATGAGGGTAGACTGCGAACGCTGGAGATGCAGGTCGAAGATGCTGGCCTACCTGCCTCGCAATTCCTGGCATATGCTGCTATAACTAGACTTCACACAAGATAAGGGGGAGAAGGAATACGCCTTACTTTACCCTCCTCAAAGTCAATATCTACACACAAAAGAAAGTAAGGTATCTTCAAATCGCAATTTTTATCAAGTTGCAATCTATTCAACAGTGTAGCAAAAGCACCTTCACTTTCTAAAAACTGCCCTCACCCACAACGTGTTGTGGCACGCTTCATCATAGGGCTGCTGCAAATGCCTCCGCGTAGACCAACGCTGGAGGCGGAGCAATAGGGTGGGGTAGACAATACAAACAAATAGAAAAGGAAAAGGAAAAGAAAGGATCCAAAAAAGGTGCAGACAGTGAATCTTAAAACTAACTAAGGATATCCTAATAACAATTTTATTCCTGGATTCCCTTGTCAGGATTAAAAAAAGGTAATTTATACCCTCGGATGGTGGTGAAGTGAGTGTATTATGCACTCTGCACCCCTCCGTTCTGCATAGAGGTCAACATTTTTCTGCCGGAATCCGTGTCTCTACCGGCATTCATCAGGACAATCGGATCCCTATGCTAAATTTCCTTTCTGTCAATATACCCCTAGTATCTCAATATACTGAGTATTACTCCACCTGTTTTATGTGGTGCAGTCCAGTACACTTACTCTTATTTGAGATCGAGTTTATTGAGTCGATCACTAGAAATGGCACGGGAGCAGAGGGCGACCCCCTGTAGTCACACATTCATCAAGGGTGGTACGCCGCCGCCAATTTGATCCCTCCTGGTGCCGTGCAAATTGGCGGCGGCACTCTTTGCAACTCCATTCTGCACCACTGAACTGTACTATGCACCACTCTTATCTACACCACTGCATTCTACAATGCTGCATTGTATGCCACTGAATTCAATGCCACTGCACTCTACGCCACTATACTCTGCCACACTCTACGCCAATGCACTCTACACCAGTCAACTCTACTCTATGCCACTCCAGTGTATGCCACTCTGCGCAACTCTACAATATGCCACTCCAATACACGACACTCTACTCCACTCTTCACCATTACAGTCTACGACACGCCACGCCGCTCTCATCTAAGCTACTAACTTTTAGCCATGCTGAAAAGCAGCCACGCTGGTGTACAACATGGCTAAAACACATTGGCAAAGCCAATAGCTCTTGAATGGGCAAAATCAGAGGAGAGGATGTGGTCTCACGGCTAGACTGCCGACTTTGGAGCTGGGAAACCAAGGTTGAGCCTCGTGGTCGACTCCACATCCTGTTATTCTGGGCAAATCACTTAATCTCCCTGTGCCTACCAAAAAAAAAAATGAATGTGTCCTTGTGTAACGTAACTGGTGCCAATACCTTCAGGTCGAGTTCACGCTATATAAATCTGCCCAAAAAAAAAACTATTGCCTTTGCCAGTGCTTGTTTTAAATAGTGCCCAACATGCATAGTTTTCCTAAAATGTCTATCTCTTTAACAGTAATTCATTGTAAACTAACAAATAACTACAAAGTATTCACACTTTATACATATTATTGTATACATGTGAAAAGTAATGTTTTATTAACTCTTTTCGAAATTTTCCATTTTATCGAAATAAAAAAGTTTGCAAAATGTTGCACTGTTTTGAATCAGTACACAAGAAAACACAAAGAAATGAAAGCAAAGATGTGAAAGTTGCCTGCGTCGTCTTAATTGTTAAAAAAGTAATTGGATTTGAACGTGCACATGCAAAGGTTTATCGATGCACTTCATTTCAGTGTTAAAAATAATGGCGTAAGTATGTACATTGATTGTGAAAAGCTATAAACACCATCAAATATCCAGGGGCCGTAGTAGAAGGCTTTTCTACATAGGGCACAATATATTCCATGTGAACAGAAAAAAATGTACTACTGTAAATGCATGTTTTTGCAAAATGTAGTGCTGCTAATCGTCCGCACTGTGGACAAATAGAAGAAGATGGTGCAAAGGAGTAGGCCTGTAAATACACTGAAATGCATAAATCTATGCAATTTGTAGGCGTAAGTCTCAGATGTGGGATTTAGACTTTTTAGGTCGCAGCGCTGTCTGGTTTGCTGAAGACATCTTGGGGACATTCAGAAAGCTGACCTAGGAATGCATTCTGCCCGTTGCTTGCCATTGGCTTTGTGGTTTGTAACTCACGATTTCTTGCTTTCCATTTGCTGGCTTTATTTGTTTTAGGCTGTTCAGCTTGAGTTCCTACCTTTCCTTGCTCAAACCCTTATTTGCAGTATCCTTCTGAGTGCTCCCTTTCTGTAAACAGGCCTGTAAATGTTCTTATCTTGTCACATTTGCTGTGCATTCAAAGACCGAGGTCAAATGTCAGGTGCTGTTCCAGGGTGCATGTTTACTTTTCTTTCTCTGACTTCAAAGTGAGAGGATTTATGTAACAATCTTGCTGGATACTAGGGGTAGGAAAGAGCTTTCTTCCTAGTACACAACAGCATTTAAATAAACTGTGTAACTATTTCAGAATATATCAGAATTAGGAACACAAATGAAGCAAATTTTTTGTTATTTCCGAAGTGTGTTGGAAAAAATACTTTAATTGGATCGAAACAAATCATTACACTAGGTGATGCAATTTCCACACATTCTAGTCTGTGCACTGTATAGGTTTATTAGTAAAACTGTATGTCTGTACAAGTCTAATGGTCATTTCAATTGAAAATGTGTTGTCTGTAATGGCAGTGTGCTACCACACCATGCATACTCCACTCTGCACCACTCCACTCTGCACCACTCCACTCTACTCTGCACCACTCCACTTTACACCACTCCATGCCACTGCACTCCGCACCACTCCACTCTTTGCCACTGTACTCTATGCCACTGCACTCCACCCTGCACCACTCCACGCCACTACACTCTACTCTGAAACAATCTACTCTACGCCACTGCACTCTGTGCTACTGCACTCTACGCCACTCCACTCTGCACCACTCCACTGTGCGCCACTCCACTGTGCGCCACTCCACTCTGCGCCACTCCACTCTGCGCCACTCCACTCTGCGCCACTCCACTCTGCGCCACTCCACTCTGCGCCACTCCACTCTATGCCACTCCACTCTATGCTACTCTATGCCACTCCACTCTATGTCAATGCTCTCTACACAACTGCACTCTACGCCACTGCACTCTACTCTGCATCACTGTACTCCACGCCACTGCTCTCAACGCCACTCTAGTCCAATCTACACCACTGCACTCTGATACTCTACTCTGCAACATTGCACTCTCAGCCACTGAACTCTATGCCACTCTACTCTGCACTACTACACTCTACGCTACTCCACTATACGCCACTGTACTCTATGCCACTGTACTGTATGGCACTATACTCTACTCTTTACCACTCTATGCTACTTTACTCTGCACCACTCTATGCCACTCAACTCTACTCTGCACTCTATGCCACTCGACTATACTCTGTGCCACTGCCCTCTGCATCACTCAACTCTATACCACTTCACTCTGCACCATTCTATTCCACAGCACTCTGTGCCACTCCATTCTGCACCACTGAACTGTACTATGCACCACTCTTATCTACACCACTGCATTCTACAATACTGCATTGTATGCCACTGAATTCAATGCCACTGCACTCTACGCCACTATACTCTGCCACACTCTACGCCAATGCACTCTACACCAGTCAACTCTACTCTATGCCACTCCAGTGTATGCCACTCTGCGCAACTCTACAATATGCCACTCCAATACACGACACTCTCTGCCACTCCACTCTACAACACTCTACTCCACTCTTCACCATTCCAGTCTACGACACTCCACGCCACTCTCATCTGAGCCACTAACTTTTAGCCATGCTGAAAAGCAGCCACGCTGGTGTACAACATGGCTAAAACACATTGGCAAAGCCAATAGCTCTTGAATGGGCAAAATCAGAGGAGAGGATGTGGTCTCACGGCTAGACTGCCGACTTTGGAGCTGGGAAACCAATGTTGAGCCTCGTGGTCGATTCCACATCCTGTGATTCTGGGCAAATCACTTAATCTTCCTGTGCCTACCAAAAAAAAAAATGAATGTGTCCTTGTGTAACGTAACTGGTGCCAATACCTTCAGGTCGAGTTCACGCTATATAAATCTGCCCAAAAAAAAAACTATTGCCTTTGCCAGTGCTTGTTTTAAATAGTGCCCAACATGCATAGTTTTCCTAAAATGTCTATCCCTTTAACAGTAATTCATTGTAAACTAACAAATAACTACAAAGTATTCACACTTTATACATATTATTGTATACATGTGAAAAGCAATGTTTTATTAACTCTTTTCGACATTTTCCATTTTATCGAAATAAAAAAAGTTTGCAAAATGTTGCACTGTTTTTAATCAGTACACAAGAAAATACAAGAAATGAAAAAAAAGATGTGAAAGTTGCCTGTCGCCTTAATTGTTAAAAAAGTAATTGGATATGAACGTGCACATGCAAAGGTCTCTCCAGTCAGAGGGTCGACTGTAGTCAAATTTCAGAGGGGGGGGGGGCTAATTCTTCCAGAAATTGGCAGAGTGAAGATGCAGGGGTTCTAAGAAGGGGTGAAAGAACAACAAAGGCTCGTTAACAAGTAAATGGTCTTATAAAGACCTGTGAAGTACTCGGGTGCGGCTGCAGTAAGACGGATGTCAGCCCACAACAGCTCAACAAGCATTGGAATAGCCAATAGGTCTCGCCTTTGGGACCTTATAAGTGTTTAGCCATGCAACAATTGTGCTGCATAACTGACACCTGGTTAAACACATATACGGTCCCAAAGGCGAGACCTATTAGCCAATAGGTCTCGCCTTTGAGGCCTTATAAGTGTTTAGGCAGAGCTATTGGTTTTGCCAATGTTTTTAAGAGCATTGTGGCTGCTGTGCAGCATGTTGAAAAGTTATAATAAAAAGACTTATAAGCATTTTTGTTACTTTATATATAACTAAGACGACACTATGTACAACTGAATGACCCAATCAAAAAGAATAAACATAAGAAAGGTCTTGTCGTTTATTTTGCCGTTGCAATGTTGGCAACTTCTTCCTCCCTATTCTAATGTTGTGGTGGTGCTGTGCTGGTGCTGAGTGATGCTGTGGTGGTGCTGAGTGGTGGTGTGGTGGTACTGAGTGATGCTGTGGTGATGCTGAGTGATGCTGTGGTAGTGCTGAGTGATGCTGTGGTGGTGCTGAGTGATGCTGTGGTGGTGCTGAGTGATGCTGTGGTTGTGCTTAGATGCTGCTGTGGTGGTGCTTAGTGATGCTGTTGTGGTGCTTAGTGATGCTGTGGTGGTGCCGAGTGATGCTGTGGTGGTGCCGAGTGATGCTGTGGTGGTGCTGTGGTTGTGCTGTGGTGATGCTGAGTGGGGCTGTGGTGATGCTGAGTGATGCTGTGGTGGTGCTGAGTGGTGCTGTGGTGGTGCTGAGTGATGCTGTGGTGGTGCTGTGCTGAGTGATGCTGTGGTGGTGCTGAGTGGTGGTGTGGTGGTGCTGAGTGATGCTGTGGTGATGCTGAGTGATGCTGTGGTGGTGCTGAGTGGTGGTGTGGTGGTGCTGAGTGATGCTGTGGTGATGCTGAGTGATGCTGTGGTGGTGCTGAGTGGTGCTGTGGTGGTGCTGAGTGGTGCTGTTGTGGTGCTGTGGTGGTGCTGTTGTGGTGCTGTTGTGGTGCTGTGGTGGTGCTGAGTGATGCTGTGGTGGTGCTGAGTGATGCTGTGGTTGTGCTGAAGGATGCTGTGGTGATGCTGAGTGATGCTGTGGTGGTGTTGAGTGGTGGTGTGGTGGTGCTGAGTGGTGCTGTGGTGGTGCTGAGAGATGCTGTGGTGGTGCTGAGTGGTGGTGCTGAGTGATGCTGTGGTGGTGCTGAGTGGTGTTGTGTTGGTGCTGAGTGATGATGTGCAGGCTCTGATTGATGCTGTGGTTGCGCTGAGTGATACTGTGGTGTTGCCGAGTGAGAGATAGAGTGAAGATATAATGCCCAATTAGAGAGGGTGGTGAGAGAGAAAGAGAGAGAGAGAAAGGGTGTACATAGAATAAAGAGTGGAGCGGGATAGAGAGAGAGAAAGAAGGGGAGAGAGAGTGAATGAAGGAGTTTGAAAGAGAAACAGATAAAGGGGTGAGAGAGAATGAAAGGCTAAAAAGATAGAGAGGGGAGAGTTAATTAAGTAGAGAGAGAATTAGAGAGGGGAGAGAGAGAGAAGGAGAGAGACAATAAGAGTGGGGGTGTGGAGTTTAAATAGAGTGAAGAAGTGACGCGGAAAAAGTAACCTTAAATATAGCTTTGTGCTTTGCGCGAATAAATATAAAAAAAAAAACAGTGAGAGACAAAAATACTGGTAATTAGGCTGTGACTCCCAATATAAAACAAATAGCGATATAAGGTGAAATCAACCCACCGAAGCAATATTTCTAACTAGACAAAAAAAAGCTTGCATTTCAATGCTAATCGCTGTTGTTTTTCATGTGACTGTAGTCCAGGGCCCTCAGTTGGTAATGTGAGCGCTGGTGCAGGCCGAGACCTAAAAACTGTGTGTGTGTGTGTGCCCGGGAAGCTGTCTCAGCCCGGGCTGACACACACGACGGAAACCCTTTGAGCCCAATGGGCGTTGCGCGCCTGTCTCCAGTATAAACTACGGCTTCCGCCCCGAAAACCCACCTGTGTTAAGGTGACTGCACAGCTTGAGAAAACTGCCCATCGGGCTAGACCTGTTTTACTTGCTGGGAGCTCAGTTTTCGCAAAGCTACCAGCTGTCAACAACTGTCCTGTGGAAACAAAAGAATACTTCCCTTTTCTGATAGAAAAAAGTAGGAACTAAAGCACACAGCCCGAGCATGTGCAGTCACAGCTTTAACAAGCATTGGCAGAACCAACGGGCCTTACCTTGGCAAAACTGCAATGTTTTTGTATTTACTTTTGCAAACATAAGCAACAGGCATTACCAAGTGTAAATGGGAAACAAAGCAACAAGTGTCAAGGTTTAAAGGAGGAGTTCTTAGCAAAAAGGTCATTTAAAAAAATGATCCACTGCAAACATTAATTTAAAAAGGTAGTACTATTTTATTTCGCTACATTTATTTTTACAGCAGTCAGTGGTCTGCAGCAATAATCTGCTTGCGTTTCATCTATAAAGCCATGGTACGAACAGTGAGTTTTTCTGCCGCAAATACCACTGTGGTTAGAGTAAGTGGTTAAAATGGCATTAGAGGTGTAGGTACTCATTGCCCCAGAGAGTACCTGTGTGCTACTGAGAAGTGTCACTACCATTAAAAGTATTTAAATCACACTGCGAAGCGCAGGTTCTCGCCCTTTAAAATTAAACAAGTGCAGGTACTTCGTACCTGTGAGTAGTGCGAGTACGAAGTACCTGCACTTGTTTAATTTGTTAAGCACGGTTTAGAGTCGTAAAACCCTACCTGAAGCAAAATAGCAGTGCTATTCAACGTCATTTTGCCTGTTAGAATTGGGTAGCACTCGAAGAAAATAGCCCACCTTTCCAACATTCAATACTGAACTGAGTAGTGCCTTTATTCAAATTAGCGCCACTCATGCACTTTATAAAATGCACTTATTCTCTTGCATTTTGTAAATAAATTAAAAAACAGCCTTGTTTGGACACATGCGGGCTTCCTGAGGCCTGTTTACGTGCTGCTCTTTTCACACAGTCGCTGTCTGCTGCACTACCGGTTCCAGTCGCCTTGTGACCAAGTCTTATTCGGACAGATTTTGGATGAGGTAATGCATGCCTTAATTGGGAGCCGAACACCCCATCCCCCGCCCCCCGCCCCCAAAGGGAATATATGCAAATTTTTGGAAGCCCTGCCAGAAAGCGCGTGCTTGGTGAACGGGAAGTCGCCGAGCAGGTTTGGTGCGTAACCAGTCTCGCGCCATGTTGTTCGGGAAGGAATGTAAACAGACCGAATAGTGGCTGGCAGCAGTCTGCGTGTGTACATTTTAGGAGCGCCGTGAGTGCAGTGAACTATGCTTACAATTGCTATGCTTCCGCATTCGTCTTTCCTGCTTTATTTTGTTCTCTCCACCCACCCCATGCCTGATGCATCATGCAAAATGTAATATTTGAAGCCAGGTGTGGAGACTGATGAGGTGACGCACTGCCGTGATTGTGGGAAAGTTTAGTGAGTCACAAAGACATGCTAGGAAGTGAAATTGGTCTGGAAGACTGCTGTTGCAATGGCAGCACATTTGTAGAAATGCAATTACCGCGGTACATAACTTGGGCGAGTCGACAAAATCACAATAGATCCACCCCTTTGGGGCTTTTTTACAAGCCCCTTGTGCCGCTGGTGAGTCACTTTTAATATGGGAAAAAGTGGCACACCAGCTGCGCAAGGGGCTTGTAAATAAGCCCTTAGGGCCTCATTTACAAGGCCCTAGCGGCACTTTTGTGCCGCCAGAGCATCACTTTTTTGACACTCTGGTGGCGCAATGTGCCGCAGCATATTTACAAGGCCACGCACAGCCACTTTTCATGGCCCTGTAAATACGTGCCCCTTTCACACAGAACATGAGAGCGTGAAAGGGGCGTTCCATGGGTGTTCCCACGCAACACCCATGGTGGAATCTGAAGCATTCCCAGATTTATGAGGAATTGTAAACCTGGGAAGGCGTCAGATTCTAATGCCGTGGCATTAGGGAGGCGCAACAAGGAGAAATATCCTTATTTGTAAACATGGATTTCAGGATTTCAAACAAGTTTTATTTATATGTCCTGCTCTATTATGATATCGTCGTAAATGGTTGAGACACCTCTTTTTAAGATGCTCAGCACGTACGTCAATGGAGGCTTTGTATATATTGCTCAACCCGCCACATGAAATGTTCTGTTACATGTTTTAAACTTTTTAAAATGCTTTTTTGCCTTTGTACTGAATGAATGTTATGCTGTTTTTACTGTATTGTATTTATGGTTATAATCGTATACTTTTAATTCATGAAATTGCCTGTTCTTGGTGGGCTATCAATCCTATTACGTTCTACTATTGGTAGTAATGATTTTACACAATGAACTTGCACGTTACTAGTCTTGAGCCCTTCTTTGCTTGTGTGTTTTCTCTTTTCATGTGGACCTCACTGGAGTTCCAAATCATGAATAAAATAAAATTGATTAGAAAATTGTACTGCTAAAAAGCTAGAGGTTTTATAGGCAGGTCTGAAGGGGGATGACTAAAATGTCCCAATACTTCAGATTCTGTCAACGTACCCTGGAACAGTATTTCTCACACAGAAGAGTTAGTGTTTCTTACTCTCTTTTTTCTCTGTTATTTTCCTCCTAGTTCGTCCCCTCTCCAAGGCATTTTCAAACTCTCTCCCTCCTTATCAATGGATATTGTTATTGTATTCTTCCTCCCTGTTCTTCCTCTACCCTTCCTTCCTGTTTCCTTACTCTCACTCTACATCCAGTCTGCCTTTTTTTTACCTTTCCCTCTCCTTCCCATCTTGCTATCTCTTTCGTACCTTGCTCCTCATTTTCCTTATTTTCTCTTTTTAGTCTACTGTCCCCTAATTTGCCTTTTTTGCACATCATCCACCTCCCTTCTTACTCTCTCTCTGCTTCGTATTACTATTACTGCTCTTCCTTCCGCCCTATTCTCTTTCGCCTCTTTACTTTACATTTTACATCTTCCCCTCCTTTGCCATTTCTCACTCACCCACTGCAGAACAATTCATGAAGCAATTAGACATTGTTTTTCTGCTAATGATATGCAATTTATTGGGAAGTCTGTCAATTTTTGTAGACCTTGCGTATCGTTATTTTGGATAGTTTGTCTTTTTAATCCATGGCTGTAATTTTCTATTTTTAGTATTTATGCTGATTTTGTTTTATGATTGTAAGTGGTATTTTATTATATCTATGCAATAAATTACTCTCTCTCGCTCACCCATTGCCCCTCTCTCCTACTGTCTCTCACTTTCTCTATGTACTTTGTGTTGTTCAGCATTAATGCAGCTGAAGCAGTTGTCTAATAACGTGAAGATGAGTCAGATGTGCAAGGCCCTTTTGCAGTCTTAACCCATGTGAGTCACACAGTCACAGGGTTTGAAACTGCAACAGCTCTTTTATGATCGTTTCCGAAACGGAAATAGAAGGGGCATAAAACGGCATGCCCCTCCTATTTCTGATTCAGAAAAGAATGTTTCAGTAGTTTGTGACTTCAATACAGTCACAAATCATTAATGAGCTACTGACCCAGTGTTGGGACGGTTGCTCATTCACAAAGAGGAAGGTGTCTCCTTGGGACACATTCCCCTTTGGAAATCTTGCCAGCACCCTGGGGGGGCGGGGGGAAAGCAATCGTTCTGATGATCACTGCCAGCTCGTTGCCCTCTGCCCTCACCCAGTGTTTTCCCAAACTGGAAACAATTTTTTTTGTAAAAACAGGATTTGGGCTGCTTTTCACAAAATGCTTCTTGTTTTGCAAAGCAAATGCAGGGGCAGAGGTCTTCTGTGCCTTGCAGACCTCTTTCTCTGCACTAGCAACCAATCACCAGTGGTTGCAAATTGCGACCTACCATGATGATTTGACATTATTCTTGTCATTATGCAACGCCCTCCGAATGGACAACCTGTGATGCAACCTATTTGTACACAGGCAGCATTGTGATCAGTGGCGGCTATTCCGCTGAGGCGAAGGAGCGTCGCCTCACTGCCAGCAAAAGAAAGGAAAAAATAAAATGATAATAACGAAATGTTATTGTCAGTTCAGTTCAGTTCAACAATCTTTATTCGGTTTGAAAGACAACCAGAAAAGCAGCATTAATACATTAACAGTAAATAAATTCATTATATACAAATACAATCATCATTAATATCACATAAAATCATTAAAATCAGTTAGATATAAATGATACTTTTCCTCTCCTGTGTCGATTTTAAAATAAACGTGGCAGCAAAAAAACATATCTCGGGGTCTCTAAGTGTAAACAATAGTTCCATAGCTGCCTTGGTAGTTTTTACATTATGTTTCTTAAACAAGGGTTTAAGATAGATAACTCTGTAATTCAAATATAGACCGCATAATAGTAAAAAGTGCATAGTGCTCTGTTTTGAATGCTCGTCACAAGGACATACTGAGGTAGAATGCATTTTTATTTTAGGGAATGCTACCAAGTGGTGGACTATACCCAGTCTCATCCTCGTTAATACATAGCGATGTGATTGTCTGGTAACAGTTGATAGATAACCTTGGAAGCCCTCTGTGTCTATAATTGATTGATAAAGCAAATATGTAGGTTGCAACCCAACCACTCTCATCCTACACTCACTTTTATAGGCCAGAAATGTGTTCTTAATCTCAGATTTTGTCAGGGCTACCACTTCAGCAGGATTTTTCCGAATCGTGAACATAAAATGATCTCTATAAAAATCAACAATATATTTTAACCACGGTATCGCTGAGTAGTTATCCAACTTCAGACAATCCTGTATTATTAATTGAGTACATTTAGTCTCCTCTTTGGTCCAAATTGATTTCCATAGCAATAAGGGTCTTAGGGCAATCAGGTCTGACAGATATCTAAGGCCAACTTCACAGTGGGTTAATTCTGTAGAAGCAGATAAGGGAAGACATAATAGTTTCTTTAAAAGGAATTTTCCTCTATTTGTAACTCCTGGCTACAATTGTATCCCCATACCCCAGCACCATATAGTGCAATAGGAGTACACCTGGCTTTATAGATAGCTGTCATGTCTTTAATTCTACGATCGCCCAATTTTGTTGCAAACCGAAATACCCCATACACACGGAAATAGAAGGGGCATAAAACGGCATGCCCCTCCTATTTCTGATTCAGAAAAGAATGTTTCAGTAGTTTGTGACTTCAATACAGTCACAAATCATTAATGAGCTTCTGACCCAGTGTTGGGACGGTTGCTCATTCACAAAGAGGAAGGTGTCTCCTTGGGACACATTCCCCTTTGGAAATCTTGCCTGCACCCTGGGGGGGGGGTGGGGGGAAAGCAATCGTTCTGATGATCACTGCCAGCTCGTTGCCCTCTGCCCTCACCCAGTGTTTTCCCAAACTGGAAACAATTTTTTTTGTAAAAACAGGATTTGTGCTGCTTTTCACAAAATGCTTCTTGTTTTGCAAAGCAAATGCAGGGGCAGAGGTCTTCTGTGCCTTGCAGACCTCTTTCTCTGCACTAGCAACCAATCACCAGTGGTTGCAAATTGCGACCTACCATGATGATTTGACATTATTCTTGTCATTATGCAACGCCCTCCGAATGGACAACCTGTGATGCAACCTATTTGTACACAGGCAGCATTGTGATCAGTGGCGGCTATTCCGCTGAGGCGAAGGAGCGTCGCCTCACTGCCAGCAAAAGAAAGGAAAAAATAAAATGATAATAACGAAATGTTATTGTCAGTTCAGTTCAGTTCAACAAGCTTTATTCGGTTTGAAAGACAACCAGAAAAGCAGCATTAATACATTAACAGTAAATAAATTCATTATATACAAATACAATCATCATTAATATCACATAAAATCATTAAAATCAGTTAGATATAAATGATACTTTTCCTCTCCTGTGTCGATTTTAAAATAAACGTGGCAGCAAAAAAACATATCTCGGGGTCTCTAAGTGTAAACAATAGTTCCATAGCTGCCTTGGTAGTTTTTACATTATGTTTCTTAAACAAGGGTTTAAGATAGATAACTCTGTAATTCAAATATAGACCGCATAATAGTAAAAAGTGCATAGTGCTCTGTTTTGAATGCTCGTCACAAGGACATACTGAGGTAGAATGCATTTTTATTTTAGGGAATGCTACCAAGTGGTGGACTATACCCAGTCTCATCCTCGTTAATACATAGCGATGTGATTGTCTGGTAACAGTTGATAGATAACCTTGGAAGCCCTCTGTGTCTATAATTGATTGATAAAGCAAATATGTAGGTTGCAACCCAACCACTCTCATCCTACACTCACTTTTATAGGCCAGAAATGTGTTCTTAATCTCAGATTTTGTCAGGGCTACCACTTCAGCAGGATTTTCCCGAATCGTGAACATAAAATGATCTCTATAAAAATCAACAATATATTTTAACCACGGTATCGCTGAGTAGTTATCCAACTTCAGACAATCCTGTATTATTAATTGAGTACATTTAGTCTCCTCTTTGGTCCAAATTGATTTCCATAGCAATAAGGGTCTTAGGGCAATCAGGTCTGACAGATATCTAAGGCCAACTTCACAGTGGGTTAATTCTGTAGAAGCAGATAAGGGAAGACATAATAGTTTCTTTAAAAAGGAATTTTCCTCTATTTGTAACTCCTGGCTACAATTGTATCCCCATACCCCAGCACCATATAGTGCAATAGGAGTACACCTGGCTTTATAGATAGCTGTCATGTCTTTAATTCTACGATCGCCCAATTTTGTTGCAAACCGAAATACCCCATACACACGGAAATAGAAGGGGCATAAAACGGCATGCCCCTCCTATTTCTGATTCAGAAAAGAATGTTTCAGTAGTTTGTGACTTCAATACAGTCACAAATCATTAATGAGCTTCTGACCCAGTGTTGGGACGGTTGCTCATTCACAAAGAGGAAGGTGTCTCCTTGGGACACATTCCCCTTTGGAAATCTTGCCTGCACCCTGGGGGGGGGGGGGTGGGGGGAAAGCAATCGTTCTGATGATCACTGCCAGCTCGTTGCCCTCTGCCCTCACCCAGTGTTTTCCCAAACTGGAAACAATTTTTTTTGTAAAAACAGGATTTGGGCTGCTTTTCACAAAATACTTCTTGTTTTGCAAAGCAAATGCAGGGGCAGAGGTCTTCTGTGCCTTGCAGACCTCTTTCTCTGCACTAGCAACCAATCACCAGTGGTTGCAAATTGCGACCTACCATGATGATTTGACATTATTCTTGTCATTATGCAACGCCCTCCAAATGGACAACCTGTGATGCAACCTATTTGTACACAGCGATACAAAAGGGGATGATGGACGGAACGTTTGAGCCAATCAAACACTCACCCCCAGTCAACTGATCTGGGTTTAATCCATCATCATTCTTTAGCTCACTCCACCACCCCAGTTCAGACATGGCCATATGCAAATCAGTCTGACCCTGTGCCTCATGGGAACAGTCCAGCCCGAACTGCCAAGCCATGTCTTCCCTGGACCGGAAACAAGCATCCTAGGACCGGTTTCTGCCATTCCAGCCGTCATCAGCCAGGCTTGCCTGAATCCAGTGGCAAAGTGAGCAAGGGACCCACGTCTGGGCATACCCCCGCCAACTTAGGGCGAACAAAGCGATACAAAAGGGGATGATGGACGGAACGTTTGAGCCAATCAAACACTCACCCCCAGTCAACTGATCTGGGTTTAATCCATCATCATTCTTTAGCTCACTCCACCACCCCAGTTCAGACATGGCCATATGCAAATCAGTCTGACCCTGTGCCTCATGGGAACAGTCCAGCCCGAACTGCCAAGCCATGTCTTCCCTGGACCGGAAACAAGCATCCTAGGACCGGTTTCTGCCATTCCAGCCGTCATCAGCCAGGCTTGCCTGAATCCAGTGGCAAAGTGAGCAAGGGACCCACGTCTGGGCATACCCCCGCCAACTTAGGGCGAACAAAGCGATACAAAAGGGGATGATGGACGGAACGTTTGAGCCAATCAAACACTCACCCCCAGTCAACTGATCTGGGTTTAATCCATCATCATTCTTTAGCTCACTCCACCACCCCAGTTCAGACATGGCCATATGCAAATCAGTCTGACCCTGTGCCTCATGGGAACAGTCCAGCCCGAACTGCCAAGCCATGTCTTCCCTGGACCGGAAACAAGCATCCTAGGACCGGTTTCTGCCATTCCAGCCGTCATCAGCCAGGCTTGCCTGAATCCAGTGGCAAAGTGAGCAAGGGACCCACGTCTGGGCATACCCCCGCCAACTTAGGGCGAACAAAGCGATACAAAAGGGGATGATGGACGGAACATTTGAGCCAATCAAACACTCACCCCCAGTCAACTGATCTGGGTTTAATCCATCATCATTCTTTAGCTCACTCCACCACCCCAGTTCAGACATGGCCATATGCAAATCAGTCTGACCCTGTGCCTCATGGGAACAGTCCAGCCCGAACTGCCAAGCCATGTCTTCCCTGGACCGGAAACAAGCATCCTAGGACCGGTTTCTGCCATTCCAGCCGTCATCAGCCAGGCTTGCCTGAATCCAGTGGCAAAGTGAGCAAGGGACCCACGTCTGGGCATACCCCCGCCAACTTAGGGCGAACAAAGCGATACAAAAGGGGATGATGGACGGAACGTTTGAGCCAATCAAACACTCACCCCCAGTCAACTGATCTGGGTTTAATCCATCATCATTCTTTAGCTAACTCCACCACCCCAGTTCAGACATGGCCATATGCAAATCAGTCTGACCCTGTGCCTCATGGGAACAGTCCAGCCCGAACTGCCAAGCCATGTCTTCCCTGGACCGGAAACAAGCATCCTAGGACCGGTTTCTGCCATTCCAGCCGTCATCAGCCAGGCTTGCCTGAATCCAGTGGCAAATTGAGCAAGGGACCCACGTCTGGGCATACCCCGCCAACTTAGGGCGAACAAAGCGATACAAAAGGGGATGATGGACGGAACGTTTGAGCCAATCAAACACTCACCCCCAGTCAACTGATCTGGGTTTAATCCATCATCATTCTTTAGCTCACTCCACCACCCCAGTTCAGACATGGCCATTTGCAAATCAGTCTGACCCTGTGCCTCATGGGAACAGTCCAGCCCGAACTGCCAAGCCATGTCTTCCCTGGACCGGAAACAAGCATCCTAGGACCGGTTTCTGCCATTCCAGCCGTCATCAGCCAGGCTTGCCTGAATCCAGTGGCAAAGTGAGCAAGGGACCCACGTCTGGGCATACCCCCGCCAACTTAGGGCGAACAAAGCGATACAAAAGGGGATGATGGACGGAACGTTTGAGCCAATCAAACACTCACCCCCAGTCAACTGATCTGGGTTTAATCCATCATCATTCTTTAGCTCACTCCACCACCCCAGTTCAGACATGGCCATATGCAAATCAGTCTGACCCTGTGCCTCATGGGAACAGTCCAGCCCGAACTGCCAAGCCATGTCTTCCCTGGACCGGAAACAAGCATCCTAGGACCGGTTTCTGCCATTCCAGCCGTCATCAGCCAGGCATGCCTGAATCCAGTGGCAAAGTGAGCAAGGGACCCACGTCTGGGCATACCCCCGCCAACTTAGGGCGAACAAAGCGATACAAAAGGGGATGATGGACGGAACGTTTGAGCCAATCAAACACTCACCCCCAGTCAACTGATCTGGGTTTAATCCATCATCATTCTTTAGCTCACTCCACCACCCCAGTTCAGACATGGCCATATGCAAATCAGTCTGACCCTGTGCCTCATGGGAACAGTCCAGCCCGAACTGCCAAGCCATGTCTTCCCTGGACCGGAAACAAGCATCCTAGGACCGGTTTCTGCCATTCCAGCTGTCATCAGCCAGGCTTGCCTGAATACAGTGGCAAAGTGAGCAAGGGACCCACGTCTGGGCATACCCCCGCCAACTTAGGGCGAACAAAGCGATACAAAAGGGGATGATGGACGGAACGTTTGAGCCAATCAAACACTCACCCCCAGTCAACTGATCTGGGTTTAATCCATCATCATTCTTTAGCTCACTCCACCACCCCAGTTCAGACATGGCCATATGCAAATCAGTCTGACCCTGTGCCTCATGGGAACAGTCCAGCCCGAACTGCCAAGCCATGTCTTCCCTGGACCGGAAACAAGCATCCTACGACCGGTTTCTGCCATTCCAGCCGTCATCAGCCAGGCTTGCCTGAATCCAGTGGCAAAGTGAGCAAGGGACCCACGTCTGGGCATATCCCCGCCAACTTAGGGCGAACAAAGCGATACAAAAGGGGATGATGGACGGAACGTTTGAGCCAATCAAACACTCACCCCCAGTCAACTGATCTGGGTTTAATCCATCATCATTCTTTAGCTCACTCCACCACCCCAGTTCAGACATGGCCATATGCAAATCAGTCTGACCCTGTGCCTCATGGGAACAGTCCAGCCCGAACTGCCAAGCCATGTCTTCCCTGGATCTGAAACAAGCATCCTAGGACCGGTTTCTGCCATTCCAGCCGTCATCAGCCAGGCTTGCCTGAATCCAGTGGCAAAGTGAGCAAGGGACCCACGTCTGGGCATACCCCCGCCAACTTAGGGCGAACAAAGCGATACAAAAGGGGATGATGGACGGAACGTTTGAGCCAATCAAACACTCACCCCCAGTCAACTGATCTGGGTTTAATCCATCATCATTCTTTAGCTCACTCCACCACCCCAGTTCAGACATGGCCATATGCAAATCAGTCTGACCCTGTGCCTCATGGGAACAGTCCAGCCCGAACTGCCAAGCCATGTCTTCCCTGGACCGGAAACAAGCATCCTAGGACCGGTTTCTGCCATTCCAGCCGTCATCAGCCAGGCTTGCCTGAATCCAGTGGCAAAGTGAGCAAGGGACCCACGTCTGGGCATACCCCCGCCAACTTAGGGCGAACAAAGCGATACAAAAGGGGTTGATGGACGGAACGTTTGAGCCAATCAAACACTCACCCCCAGTCAACTGATCTGGGTTTAATCCATCATCATTCTTTAGCTCACTCCACCACCCCAGTTCAGACATGGCCATATGCAAATCAGTCTGACCCTGTGCCTCATGGGAACAGTCCAGCCCGAACTGCCAAGCCATGTCTTCCCTGGACCGGAAACAAGCATCCTAGGACCGGTTTCTGCCATTCCAGCCGTCATCAGCCAGGCTTGCCTGAATCCAGTGGCAAAGTGAGCAAGGGACCCACGTCTGGGCATACCCCGCCAACTTAGGGCGAACAAAGCGATACAAAGGGGATGATGGACGGAACGTTTGAGCCAATCAAACACTCACCCCCAGTCAACTGATCTGGGTTTAATACATCATCATTCTTTAGCTCACTCCACCACCCCAGTTCAGACATGGCCATATGCAAATCAGTCTGACCCTGTGCCTCATGGGAACAGTCCAGCCCGAACTGCCAAGCCATGTCTTCCCTGGACCGGAAACAAGCATCCTAGGACCGGTTTCTGCCATTCCAGCCGTCATCAGCCAGGCTTGCCTGAATCCAGTGGCAAAGTGAGCAAGGGACCCACGTCTGGGCATACTCCCGCCAACTTAGGGCGAACAAAGCGATACAAAGGGGATGATGGACGGAACGTTTGAGCCAATCAAACACTCACCCCCAGTCAACTGATCTGGGTTTAATCCATCATCATTCTTTAGCTCACTCCACCACCCCAGTTCAGACATGGCCATATGCAAATCAGTCTGACCCTGTGCCTCATGGGAACAGTCCAGCCCGAACTGCCAAGCCATGTCTTCCGTGGACCGGAAACAAGCATCCTAGGACCGGTTTCTGCCATTTCAGCCGTCATCAGCCAGGCTTGCCTGAATCCAGTGGCAAAGTGAGCAAGGGACCCACGTCTGGGCATACCCCGCCAACTTAGGGCGAACAAAGCGATACAAAGGGGATGATGGACGGAACGTTTGAGCCAATCAAACACTCACCCCCAGTCAACTGATCTGGGTTTAATCCATCATCATTCTTTAGCTCACTCCACCACCCCAGTTCAGACATGGCCATATGCAAATCAGTCTGACCCTGTGCCTCATGGGAACAGACCAGCCCGAACTGCCAAGCCATGTCTTCCCTGGACCGGAAACAAGCATACTAGGACCGGTTTCTGCCATTCCAGCCGTCATCAGCCAGGCTTGCCTGAATCCAGTGGCAAAGTGAGCAAGGGACCCACGTCTGGGCATACCCCCGCCAACTTAGGGCGAACAAAGCGATACAAAAGGGGATGATGGACGGAACGTTTGAGCCAATCAAACACTCACCCCCAGTCAACTGATCTGGGTGGTGGAGTGAGCTAAAGAATGATGATGGATTAAACCCAGATCAGTTGACTGGGGGTGAGTGTTTGATTGGCTCAAGCGTTCCGTCCATCATCCCCTTTGTATCGCTTTGTTCGCCCTAAGTTGGCGGGGTATGCCCAGACGTGGGTCCCTTGCTCACTTTGCCACTGGATTCAAGCAAGCCTGGCTGATGATGGCTGGAATGCCAGAAACCGGTCCTAGGATGCTTGTTTCCGGTCCAGGGAAGACATGGCTTGGCAGTTCGGGCTGGACTGTTCCCATGAGGCACAGGGTCAGACTGATTTGCATATGGCCATGTCTGAACTGGGGTGGTGGAGTGAGCTAAAGAATGATGATGGATTAAACCCAGATCAGTTGACTGGGGGTGAGTGTTTGATTGGCTCAAGCGTTCCGTCCATCATCCCCTTTGTATCGCTTTGTTCGCCCTAAGTTGGCGGGGGTATGCCCAGACGTGGGTCCCTTGCTCACTTTGCCACTGGATTCAAGCAAGCCTGGCTGATGACGGCTGGAATGCCAGAAACCGGTCCTAGGATGCTTGTTTCCGGTCCAGGGAAGACATGGCTTGGCAGTTCGGGCTGGACTGTTCCCATGAGGCACAGGGTCAGACTGATTTGCATATGGCCATGTCTGAACTGGGGTGGTGGAGTGAGCTAAAGAATGATGATGGATTAAACCCAGATCAGTTGACTGGGGTGAGTGTTTGATTGGCTCAAGCGTTCCGTCCATCATCCCCTTTTGTATCGCTTTGTTCGCCCTAAGTTGGCGGGGTATGCCCAGACGTGGGTCCCTTGCTCACTTTGCCACTGGATTCAAGCAAGCCTGGCTGATGACGGCTGGAATGCCAGAAACCGGTCCTAGGATGCTTGTTTCCGGTCCAGGGAAGACCTGGCTTGGCAGTTCGGGCTGGACTGTTCCCATGAGGCACAGGGTCAGACTGATTTGCATATGGCCATGTCTGAACTGGGGTGGTGGAGTGAGCTAAAGAATGATGATGGATTAAACCCAGATCAGTTGACTGGGGGTGAGTGTTTGATTGGCTCAGCTGTCCGTCCATCATCCCCTTTGTATCGCTTTGTTCGCCCTAAGTTGGCGGGGTATGCCCAGACGTGGGTCCCTTGCTCACTTTGCCACTGGATTCAAGCAAGCCTGGCTGATGACGGCTGGAATGCCAGAAACCGGTCCTAGGATGCTTGTTTCCGGTCCAGGGAAGACATGGCTTGGCAGTTCGGGCTGGACTGTTCCCATGAGGCACAGGGTCAGACTGATTTGCATATGGCCATGTCTGAACTGGGGTGGTGGAGTGAGCTAAAGAATGATGATGGATTAAACCCAGATCAGTTGACTGGGGGTGAGTGTTTGATTGGCTCAAGCTGCTCCGTCCATCATCCCCTTTGTATCGCTTGTTCGCCCTAAGTTGGCGGGGTATGCCCAGACGTGGGTCCCTTGCTCACTTTGCCACTGGATTCAAGCAAGCCTGGCTGATGACGGCTGGAATGCCAGAAACCGGTCCTAGGATGCTTGTTTCCGGTCCAGGGAAGACATGGCTTGGCAGTTCGGGCTGGACTGTTCCCATGAGGCACAGGGTCAGACTGATTTGCATATGGCCATGTCTGAACTGGGGTGGTGGAGTGAGCTAAAGAATGATGATGGATTAAACCCAGATCAGTTGACTGGGGGTGAGTGTTTGATTGGCTCAAGCGTTCCGTCCATCATCCCCTTTTGTATCACCTATTTGTACACAGGCAGCATTGTGATCAGTGGCGGCTATTCCGCTGAGGCGAAGGAGCGTCGCCTCACTGCCAGCAAAAGAAAGGAAAAAATAAAATGATAATAACGAAATGTTATTGTCATTTTATTTAGTCCTTATGCTGCAGCAGCATACATGGGAGGAGTGGTAGAACACTTCTGTGCGCTATTACTGTTTGGTTGGCCCTCTCGGGCTGCCCAAAACAGTCATGCGCACTTCCCTGTACTCCATGCAGGCTGCATAGCCTGCATGGAGAACATGCCCACTTCTTCAGCCCCTGGCTGAGAGCCGTGTCACGGCGCTCAGACCAATCACTATGCTGCATTGCAGCGTTGTGATTGGCTTAAGGCTGGGAGCCTGGCTGTCTGCTTCCTGTTCCAACCTGGAGTCAGACACAGGCGAGCAGGAGAGAAGACGCGGGAACCGGCGGCATGCTAAGTGTTATTATTCATTATTTTTGTAAATGCAGCCTGCGGCCCCCCCCCCGCACGCCCACCCCCCACCTGCAAGCTGTGCCGGCCGCCCATGATTGTAATTGCATTCCCATTGGCAAACCAGTTGGTACGCAAATTGCCCATACCTGGTTTGTGAATAGGAATGATACATCTGGCTCTAAATCTTTACTTAGTTTCAACTACTTATTAAATATTGGGATATAATCAGGCAAGTTTATTAGCACAACAATAGACCACATAACTTTATTTTTCTTATTAAAAGTAGTTTCTTACTCAACATAATGGTGTTCTTTTTTTATCAATATCAGAAAGAAACAAGCACTGACAAATCCAATAAATCAGGTTGTAATCTACCAACAGGTATTAACAAATGCTGTTTTCATGCATTCTATACACAAATGTTGTTTATCACATTATAGCTTGTCCTACTGGCTTTGACAATGCTGGGAAAAAGTAGCAAAAATATTTCTTTCAGCGTAGACTACATTTAGGATAAAAAGAACTGATTGTGACAAACAGCATAGCTGAGATTTCAGATTTGGAATAATCCCTAGTGCATTCACATGGAAGCGCTTCCTGGAAGGTGGAATGATACATCATCAAATTATAGCATGAGGTGAGAGAGTATTACTCCTCTTGGTGGAGCCAAGCCAAAGCCAACTCTATGCATATTTTAAAGAATTGTTGAAAATATGTTATCCAGCCCGCTGCACAGTGAAGCCAGACCTAAAAAGTGAAGTTTACAGTACCTAAATAGGCCATTATTATGAAAAATGTAGAATAGTCATTCACTAATATTTGGTAGATTTTGTCATTTACTGACTACCTTGGAGGTCATTTAGAATATGTGGGCAGCTGCAAAAAAATCAGGTGAAATGTGTGTAAAGTGGTTTTCAGGGCATCTAACGCCATTTTTGTACTAACAGAAAAGGACTGCATTCCGTGTGTATTATGACCAAATCACAAGCAAAAACCTGGCGCTAATTCTTACACCAGTAATTGTGGATACTACTGTTCTTATCTCTAAATTTGAGTAATGTCATGATGACTGTTTATGGTAACTGTACTAATGAATTGTGGTATAACAAAACAGTTCTAACATTGTGTAAATGACTCCATTAGTGGGAAGGTGCACATTATCCCAAACGGAAATGCTTCTCAGCTCCACTGTACATAAACAGCAGAATTTAGTCCTGAAAATGCTCCCACTGATTCTCTAAAAACATTCTTCTAATAAGGTACATTTCTCTCTGTGACTTGACTCCACTAAGGGCCTTATAATGATGTCAGTGATATCATCCGGGAACTCCTCCCGAGAGAACCCAATACCAGGAGCATTGATAACTGCAGGGAGGGAAGTGGCAATAGAAATAACAGGGATCCCAAGTGAGACAATGAAGGTCACCTTAGAAATGAGGAATTATGGGGGGAACAGTCATTTGATTTCCAATTCTTCATAGTATTTCACCCAAAGGCTCCCCCAGCTTTCAGCAGGTATAGTTCCTGTTGAGGAGCCATAAGGAGTTTTTAAGGTTCAGGAAAGGGTAGCATTAAGGGTTTTTAAGGGGCTTTTAGAGTTCAGAGAAGGGTAGCTTTAAGGGGTAGTAAGAATTTTCAGGGTTCAGTTTTTAGGGTTTTTAGAGTTCTGGTTCAGGGAAGGGTAGCATTAATGGGTAGAAGTGTTTTTTAGGGTTCAGGAATGGGTACCGTTATGGGGTAGTAATGGGTTTTTAGGGCTCAGGGATGGGTCGTATTAAGAAAGAGTAAGGGGTTTGTAGGTTTCAAGAAACTGTAGTGTTAATGGGTTTGTGAGGTTCAGGGAAAGGGTATCGTTCAGGGGTACTAAGAGATTTTTAGGATTCAGAGAAGGGTAGCATTAAGGGGTAGTTAGGGTCTTTAGTGTTCAAGGATGCGTAGTATTAAAGGATAGTATGGGTTCGTAGGGTTCAGTTAAGAGTAGGGTTAAGGGGTTTGTAGGGTCCCGGGAAGGGTATTGTTAAGGGGTAGTAAAAGGTTTTATGGTTCAGGGAAGGGTAGCATTAAGCGGTAACAAAAGGGTTTTTAGAGCTCAGAGACAGAAGGATTAATGAGCAGTAAAGTTTTTAAATGATCAGGGATAAGCAGCATTAAGGGGTAGTTAATGTTTTTCTGGCTTTGGGAAGGGTAGCATTAAGGGATAGTATGGGCTTTTTAGAATTTAGGGAAGAGTAAGTGCAAGGTGTAGTGAAAGGTTTTTAGGGTTCAGGCAAGGATAGTGTTAAGGGGTATCAAGTTGCTTGTAAGGTCAAGAAAGGGTAGCATTAAGGGTAGTTACAGTATTCAGGGTTCAGGTATGGGTCGCACTAAGGGTTAGTATTGTATTTGTAGAATATAGGGAAGGGAAGCATTAAGGGGTTTGGAGGGTTCAGGGAAGGATAGCCTCAAGGGGGAGTAAGGAGCTTGTAGGGTTCAGGGAAGGGTACAGCTAAGAGGTTTCTAGAGGTCAGGGAAGGGTAATGTTAAGAAGCAGTAAGAGGTTTTTAAGGTTAAGGGATGGGGAGCGTTAAGGGACAGCAGTTTTTCCTGCTTCAGGGAGGGGTACCGGTAAGGGGTAGGATGGGTTTTTAGAGTTTAGGAAAGGGTAGCTTTGGGGGTAATCAAGGTTTTTTAGGGTTCATGGATGGGCAGCATTAAGGAATGGAAATTAATCTTTAGGGTTCACAAAAGAGTATCGTCAAGGGATAGTAAAGGATTTTTAGTGTTCATGCAAGGATAACACTAAGTGGTAGTAAGGGGTTTTTAGGGTTCAGGGAAGGGCTGCGTTAAGCAGTAGTAAGGGGTTTTAAAGTTTAACCAAAGCATAATGTTAATGGGTAGTAAGGAGGTTTTAGGGTTCCACGAAAGGTAGTGCGACATGTTAGTAAGGGGTTTTTAGGGTTTCAGGGAGGGGTAGCGTTAAACGGTAGCAAGGAGTTTGCAAGGTTCATGGAATGACGGCATTAACGGCAGTAAGGAGTTTTTAGGATTCAGGAAAGGGTAATTTAAAATTATAGTACATTAAATAATTACATTAATTTAATTGAAAAAATAAATATGAAGTTAATGAAATATAATACTAGTAGTGATATGTTTAAAATGAAATGTTAAATTAAAAACAAGAATTATATTAAGTTTTGGGAGCCAAGAGCATAAAGTCTGCCAGCCTATAAATCTGAAAACTAGGACTTAGAAAGAAAATACACCAAATCAAATCAAATCAAAGATAACTTTATTCGGTTGTTTACTTGAAACCATCAAAGTATGCAAATACATCAAGGATTTTACGAGTTAAAAAATGATTAAAACAAGATAAATTCTTGAGTTGCATCTAAAATATGTAATAAAAAGAGCATGGATAAAACATAAAAACCGTTAAAACAAGCAATCACCCTATTAACCATCATGCATTTAGAGAAATCAGCACTTGGGAAGCTTGGAATGAAATCTTGTGTAAAACACCCAGTCCATTTGCACTGATAACCAAAAATTCATGATCGCAAAAATTAATTCTAGTGGTAGCAATCGGCACCAACTACGTCAGAAACTTCTGTCGATTGATCCAGAACGAGAATAAGAAATGACTGACTGTAAAGACTATTGGTCCTGTAGTATCAGTTTTCAGAATTCTGTAGGCAGCCTGGTATTGCCTAACTCCAATGTTTAAGCAAATCGGTCGTATCCACCTCTTGAAGATCGTTTGATATTTAGTAAAAAAAAAGAGTATGTGTTCTTCAGTCTCTTTTGTTCTAGCACAGGCAGGGCATAGTTCTACCGATAAACCTACAGCCTGATCTCTAGGAAACCTTAATAAAAGTTTCCCATACCTGAATCTAATGTATAGACTTTTGGCAAGTGGTGGTGTAATTTGGTCCAGAAAGGGTTCAAAGCAAGGCATGGCTTGGCACATAAAAATTGTGATGTTAGTTGGCCGTTTGCTGTCCCGGTGGCATAGCGCTCTCCCACAGCCACCCCGTACCTAGACTTGAGCTGTAATCGATCTTCTCTAGTAGCCCTCTCTGAATGTTCCCATATTTCTGACATACTAAGTGTTTTAAACCAACTTGCAACATGTTTAAACCAGGGTAGACATTTGGCGCCACTGATCATCAAGACCTCCCTCAGGGAATTACAGTAATCAGAAAGCTGCGGTGTTGTCCACAAGCGCAGCCAGTATGTTAAAGATTTCAATGAGGCCATGTCACCAATTCTTTTTGTCCCTAGGTCAAAGAACAATGGAATTAGAGGGGTAGTAATAGGTACTGAGATAAGTGATCTAGCGGAGATGTTTTCAGATATCGTCAATTTGTGTGTGTTAATGCACCCTCATATCTCTGCTCCATACAGAGCTCCACTCGGAGCTTTTGCTCGGTACACTTCTAGTACTGGAGTCAGTGATCGAGTATAAGACCGCCTGTGGTATCTCAGTATTGATTTTGACCTGTGACAGAGGGTTAGGTGGCTCTTTTCCAGTTGTTGCTCCCAGCCAAGTGTGTCGCTTAGTGTTATCCCCAGGTAATCAAAGTTTTTCACGCGATCTAAAGGTTCCAGTGCAATTCTGACCTCTCTTGATTTGCCCTTAGCTTTCCCAAACACCAAGAATTTGGTTTTGGCAACGTTAAGTTCTAAACTCCTGCTCTTACAGAAGTATAAAAACTTATCCAAGAAAATACACCATTCTCCCAAGGTATGCCATGTTAGGGTATCTCTGAAGTTGATGATAGAAAGTGAAGTTGGGAGGTGGCTGGGACTGTAATACAGCAACACATTCCTGCTGGCTGCCTTCTTCATCTATGCTGCTGCCAGGAAATAAAAAAAACACCTAGAGAGACAAATAGCATTGCTGAGGCATGTGTATGAACTAAAGGTCAAGCTCTGTTGTAACAAAATAGCTAGACTTGTTAAAGAGCTCTAGCTCATACAAAGTGATAAACACATGATTACAGCTCTTGGAGAGTAAGAACTTTTTCTGTGGGCGCACACAACATCTTCTCAATCAGAACATGTACTCCTGTCCTCCAACATGTGGGTGAAACCAAAACACCTCTCTGTAGTACTCCTCAAAGCTCCTTTTTTGTTTGATCACATAAGGTCGGTGTAGTGACCTGGGGAAGGGCACTAGGACCCTGCCATGGACAGAGGGGTCAGGAGGGAACCGGACACCACATCCGGTCAGGGGTGTGGGGAGGACAGTAGAGAGAGGAAGGGGACCAGAGGCGGAGTGTGCACAGCCAGCTCATGACGAAGATAATAATAAAGCAACCGAATCCCTTACCGGTGTCCTGTGTATATGTGGGTCCGGGGACGAGACAACTGGCGACGAGGCGGGATCCTCATCTGGCGACCACCGCTGCGTGAGGGACCGACGACGTGTGTAGGAGAGGCTGAACGACGGAGCCAGGAGCCCACGCTGGTCCGTGACGTGGAAATACATCCGACCGCCAGAAAAGCGGTAAGAAACTGAAGTGCCCGAAAAAAAAAAAAAAGAAAGCGCCAAACAGGGACAAGCGCAAACGAGCGCCTGCAAGAGATCGTGCCTGCAGCCCAAATAGCAGAGAGACGCGCGAAGTTCAAAGTAACTATCGCGAGAGCAGGGCGGCCATCTTAGAAACAGGCAGGTTGGACCAATCAGGAGCGAGGAACAAGGGGCGGCCATTTTGGAAGGTCAGGCAAAGCTCAGAAGATAGAAACCTCGTGAGACAACGGCGGCCATTTTGAAGTCAGGCAAAATAGGCCAATAGGAGCAAAGAACAGCGCGACGGCCATTTTGGAGTCAGGCGGCAACTGAAACCAATAGGAAAAGGCAGAAAAAGAAGAAAACAGACAAAAGAAAAGGAAAAACAGTGAAATAAAAGCAGAACACAGTGGAACCAAAGGGGAAATAAAGAAAAAAAAGGACAGGGGAGAAAATGAGCAACAATGAGGAGAAGAAGAGCACGCAAGCAATTTTCCGCAGGCCTTTACCATTTAGCCTATCGGAGCCGCAAGCAGGCATCAGGTGGGAAAGGTGGATCAGAAAATTTGAGCGCTACATGAGCGCCACGGACGTCCCGGACAACAAACAACTGCACCTACTTCTGAATCTCGCAGGGGACGAAATAGAAGATCTACTGTTAACTTTCCCCGACGATCAAACAGCGAATTACAAGGGAGTGATAAAGTGTCTCACACAGAAATTTGACCCTCAACGAAATGTCGATTTTGAGAGGTACACGTTTAACACTGCATGCCAGCAAGGGGAAGAGAGCTTACACGATTTCGCGACGAGACTGAGGAAACTGGTCGCGTATTGCGAATTTGACAAATTCGACAATGAGCAAGCAATAAGATTGCGTATTATCGAAGGTTGTCAATCAGTGGAGTTCCGAACACGCATCCTGAAGGAACCAACGACGCTGGAAAAGATATTGACAATGGCTCGCACGGAGGCACGGGCCACAGCGCAGGCCAAACAGATGGAGACGGGAAAGGAGAAGAGAGTGGCGTCAGCATATCGCGTCACTGGGAATTTCAAAAAGAAAGAGTTCCAGGCGCCAGTCCCAACAAAGAAGTGCGACCAAACATGCTACTGATGTGGCCTCGAGTTCCCACATGTTGGTGCCTGCCCAGCAATGGGCCAGAAGTGCAGGAAGTGTAATAGGGACAATCATTTTTCAAGCACGTGCATGACCAGACAATTCAGAAGCGAGAGAGGCAGAACAATGAGACCACGGATGACCAGCAACAGATATGCACGATACATGGAAACGGCAAATCGCAGTTCCTCTGACGAGTCCGAAGAGACGGCAGCACCTGTGAGAGTAGAGAGACTATATCTAATGTCAGACGCACCCAAGGAGGAGAAAACAACAGAGCACATTCATCTCGTGGAGAAGCAGCAAATAAAGAAAACCACCACTGTAAACATTGATGTGGGGAACCACCAAGCAAAGTTCGTGCTTGACAGCGGAGCCACATGCAACATCATGTGCAGCTCAGAATACGAGAAAATGAAAGTGAAACCACAGCTATCACCGTCGACCGTGGATGTGTTCACGTGGGGCTCCAGAAGACCAGTAGAAAACATGGGAAAATTCATGGAAACTCAAACATACAAAGGCAAGTCTTACCAAGAAGAAGTACACGTGCTCAAGGGTGATATCCCAGCACCATGCCTGCTAAGCAACGTGACGGCACAGGTGATGGGGCTACTAGCAATGACATACCACATGTCAGAAACGGAGAACATTCTACAAGAATACCCAGCCATACTGAAGGGTCTCGGCAAGCTAAAAGGAAAACAGATAACTTTACATATCAATGAGTCAATTAAGCCGGTGGCCCAACATCATAGACGAGTACCGATCCACCTACAACCACAAGTTGAGGAAGAGATAACTAGCTTACTGGCACAAGACATCATTGAACATGCTGAAGGGCCAACGCCGTGGGTATCCCCGATTGTGGCAGTTCCAAAGAAGGACACCTCAAAGATCTGCATCTGTGTAGACATGAGGATCCCAAACACCGCAATCGCAAGGGAACGTCACCCGGGGCCACACCTCAACGACATGATCAGCTGTCTCACTGGGGCCTGCCGATTCTCGAAGCTGGACCTGTGCAAAGGGTACCATCAATTAGAGCTAGATCACCAGTCCCGGTACATCACGACATTCTCCACACACCTGAGTCTGTTCAGATACAAGCGACTGAGCTTCGGAATATCATCGGCAGCGGAGATATTCCAGGAGACAATAAGGCAGGTGATAAGGCCGGTACAGAACAGCCTCAACTATAGTGATGACATTTTGGTATTTGGCAAAACAGACAAAGAACATGACACCGCTCTGCGTCAAGTGTGTTCACAGCTGGAGCAAGCGGGCCTGACGCTGAATGGAGACAAATGCGAGCTGGGGAGAAGGGAATTGGTGTTCTTCGGACACATCTTCTCCAAGCACGGGATGAGGCCAGACCCCAGCAAAGTAGAAACGCTGAAGAACGCAAATCCTCCAACGGATGTTGCAGAAGTGAGATCGTTTCTAGGACTTGCCAGCTACTGTGCTCGATACATACAGGATTTTGCCACGGTGAGCACACCGCTAAGAGAACTGACCAGACAAGGGCAGAAGTTCGTCTGGTCCCACGAATGCGACAAGGCATTCGAGGACATCAGAAAAGCGGTGATGACTGTGGAACATCTTGCTTACTTTGACCCGCACCTGTGCACCGAACTGACTGTAGATGCCAGCCCGGTAGGACTAGGGGCAATACTAGCGCAACACCTGCCAGGGAGAGACTCACCAAGAAAAATCGTCGCGTATGCCAGCAAAATCTTAACAGACATTGAGAAGGCATACTCGCAACCAGAAAAGGAAAGCCTAGCAGTGGTCTGGGCGTGTGAACACTACCACATGTTCATCTACGGGAAGCCATTCACCATCATAACTGACCACCAGGCACTGGTAACGATCTATGGCAGCCCGGCCGCCAAAATGCCACCCAGGATTGAGCGCTGGGGCATAAGGCTGATGGACTACGATTTCACGATTGTACACAAGCCAGGGAAGGAACACAACCCGGCAGACTACATGTCGAGACACCCGCTGCCGCAGGCACAGACGATGACATCAATGGCAGAAGAGTACCTAAATTTTATACTAAAGCAAAACACCCCGGCACCTATAACACTAGCGGAGCTAGCAAAGGAGACTAAGGAGGATGCAACGCTGCAGCTGGCCATGGAGACAATGAGAAGGCAGAGATGGAAGCACGTCAACAATAACTGCACATGGGGAGAAGGAGTATGCAAGGAAGAAGTATTGGCTCTAAAGAAGATACATGAAGAGCTTTCTGAGACAGACACAGGAATAACGATGCGAGGGACCAGAATAGTGATCCCGAATTCACTCAGGCGGCAACTGGTCAATCTGGCTCATGAATCACACAGAGGCATGGTAGCAACGAAGAAACTGCTAAGAGAGAAAGTATGGTTCCCTGGCCTGGACCGCATGGTGGAAAACACCATCATGACATGTCACCTCTGTCAGGTGACGGGCTCACCAGCCAAGCATGAACCACTACAGATGTCCGAACTGCCAAGAGCGGTGTGGACAACACTAGCAGCTGATTTCTTTGGGCCGCTGGACACAGGCCATTATCTGTTGGTAGTCATGGATGAGTACTCGCGATTTCCTATAGTGCGACAGGTGTCATCAACATCAGAAACAGCAACACTACCAATATTGGATGACATCTTTGCAGCCTGGGGCTCACCAGAAACACTGAAAACAAACAATGGTCCTCCGTTCTCAGGAGAAGAGTTCCGCAGATTCATGGTCTACCTAGGAGTAAACCACAGGAAGATAACTCCGCTGTGGCCGCAGGCGAATGGAATGGTGGAGAGGTTCATGGGAGCATCAAAAAGGTAGTTCAAAGAGCGAAGCTGGCGCAGATATCGCTCGGCCAAGCTCTGTGTCAGATGCTACGAGACTACAGAAACACGCCACATAGCACCACAGGAAGATGCCCGGCGGAGCTAGTACTGGGAAGGACATGCAGGACGAGACTACCGCAAGTAGAAGCAATCATGGCACCAGAAAACAGCAGCATTGCAGCTAAGGACAGAGAGGCGAAAGGGAAGATGAAAGACTACGCAGATGCCAGGCGACACGCCATCCCGTCACACCTGAAGGAAGGGGACACAGTGATAGTGCGTCAACGACAGCAGAGGAAATCTGACAGCATGTTCTCCAAAGACCCGCTGACAGTAACGAAAGTGAAGGGCCCAATGATCACGGCGGAGTCAGAACACCAGAGGATCACACGGAATATCTCACACTTCAAAGGGCTGAAGGAGAAACATGAAGAGGACCAAGATGAGGAAACAGCAGAACAAAAAGGGTCGGAGAGCAACGGACAGGAGCAAGGACCAGCGGAAGAGCAACAAATGGAGACCGGCTCAAGAAGAGCATGCAGGAGGCCCAAAAGACTAATAGAGGAAATGTAACGGGCGAAAGCACACCGGCACGTCAGCTGACAGGCTTGCATCTATGACCATCTACCGATCTATGGGTTTGACATGCTCGTCATTTCTTTGTGACCAAAGGGGGAGATGTAGTGACCTGGGGAAGGGCACTAGGACCCTGCCATGGACGGAGGGGTCAGGAGGGAACCGGACACCACATCCGGTCAGGGGTGTGGGGAGGACAGTAGAGAGAGGAAGGGGACCAGAGGCGGAGTGTGCACAGCCAGCTCGTGACGAAGATAATAATAAAGCAACCGAATCCCTTACCGGTGTCCTGTGTATATGTGGGTCCGGGGACGCGACAGTCGGCGACAGCTGTGCTGGCAAATCAGACCTAAAAGGCAGTGTCTGGCATAAAGTAATCATGAACAGGCAACACGCCGGGAGGGGCTTTTGATGTAGTAAGTGTCCCAAACATTATCTACTACTTGCCAGCTCAAATAGCATTTCAGATAAACAATTTAACTAATACTTTGGTCATCTTTATTTACAGAATGTGACTACAAGGTCTGCCCAACTCTTATCATCTATGATGCATGTTTAACCCTATACACTAGCATGTGCCTCATTTAATGTTGAAACACATCATGCATGTGTGAGTGTGGTACACTAAGACAGCAGACACCTCATACTTTAGGAATACAACATTGACTGCAGGGTCTGTCCGTCTCTAAGTACCCGCCTTGGGGGGCCCTTTTTTTTTTACCATAGATTGTATCAGCATTAAACAGCCTAGGTATCACTACAATGTGAATGTTGATGTTCAAAGAAAAATGGCACCCTGGTACACCAACAATGTGCATTATTTCACACAATGCAACACAGCAAGAGACCCTGCTGCGCTGCGTGAAAGGGAGAGGATGGGAATGCACCATATTTATTAAGATATGGAGCATTCCTGCTCTCTGCCTGCAGTGGTGCACAAACTGCTGCCTAGCAGCAACACAGGCTCCCTTACACCATGGCGCAAGGATGTCTGTGTTACAGGCAGGAATGTTTTTGTGCGGGAAAGGGCACCTTCCTGCACAAAAACAATCCTCTGCGGCTTACTCCCCTTTCGAACGTGTGCTGCAGAATGCAGCCCACGTTGATAGTGGGAAAAAAACCAGAAGATATAACGATATTTCTCCTCATTATGCCTCCCCTGGGAAGGCGTAACATTCTGATATATTCCCAGGTCTACCAGTGCTGTTAAATCCAGGAATGCTTCAGAATCCATGGGTGGATGCATTGGAAAACCCACGCTCCAACCATGGAACGCTTCCCTGAGGCAGAGTAACGCAAGGCAGCGACTTTCAGTGATGAATTATTAAGACAAGATGTTTGGTACCAAACATCTTAGGGTACAGTGAAGCCATCATGGAGTTAGGAAACTCGTGATGCCAAGTATCAAACCCATGTACTCTCTATGGCTTTCCTGGGCACTTACAATATCCAAGAATGGACTTAGATATAATAGGGTCATATCTGATCATGCTATGTCCAAACATGGCATATAGAGCACCCTTCCTTAGAGCTGTAAGGCCTGCAGTAGGGGTGACTTACCTGTACCTCATGCAGGATCTGTGGGCATGGTAGACAGGGATGTGTGCCATATCGACTCTTCAGTTTTCTCTGCACCAAGACACGCAGCCTGCAATGACAGTTTGCATGGTCTTGGTGAGGGGTCTCTGGGGTTGCACAATTTGTGCTGCAGCCCTAGTGGACCCTCTTCAGTCTCGATGCCCTAGGTGCAAATGAATAACCATGGGATTGTGGCCACGCGGGGCAGAAGATGGTGCAATCCTTCGAGCTGCGTGCGCTCACAGAGCTGCTGGATTTACCAGCTCCTATGTTTTTGGTATTCCTCTGCATCATTTTCACTTTCCTGGTGTTTGGGATGACTTCAGTATATTGAGGGTGAGTTTCTAGCCATTTTTGTCAGGATTTTGATTTTTTTTTTACAATGTTGGATCCTGGCTGCCATTTTGTTTTTTCTTTGTGAGCCAGGTGGTTTTTTTGACACACCAAACTAAAGTGCCTTTGTTTACTATTTTACAACAATCTCTGGGATGCCCACTTTAAACATTGACTTTTGCCAATTATTATGTGGTTTGTCCTGCAAAATGGATGCCTTTCTTATACGTTGTATACTTCCTCATTGACAGTGGCCATTTTAGATCTGATTATATACTCTTTTTGTGGGTGCTCTCCTTCAATGACTTGAATCTACTTTATTTGTGCATTTGTGCAAATACTTTTCCCTTTGTAGTGCCAGATATCATTCATCATCTCTTTGTGTTTGCTTTGTTTGCCCTAAGTTGGCAGGGTTTGCCCAGACGTGGGTCCCTTGCTCACTTTGTCACTGGATTCAAGCTAGCCTGGCTGATGAGGGGTGTTATCCCGAAACCAGACCCAGGATGCTTGTTTCCGGTTTAGGGAAGACTTGGCTTGGCAGTTTGGGCTGGACTGTTCCCATGAGGCACAGGGTCAAGACTGATTTGCATATAGCTGGGTCTGAACTGAGGTGGCGAAGTGAGCTAAAGAACGATGATGGATTCAACCCAGATCTGTGACTGGGGGTGAGTGTCTGAAAAGTTTCAGCGCTCCGTCCATCATCTCTTTGTGTTTGCTGCTGTTAAACCTGACCAGATGACATCATTTTTAATGTGTATGGCCCAGTAAAATCTGATCCCTCCTTTTGTAATTGAAATAAAGAAAATCTTACATTCCTTTCAAATCTAAATATAATTTTTTCGAGGTGATTTTAATGAAATTCATGACCCTTACATGGGTCAAAAATCGAAATTTTAATTTAAACCAGATAAGACCCACAAGGCTTTTAAAGCTGCCAATGCCTCCTGTTCATTATTTGACTGATGGCGTTCATGTAATCCAAATTTATTACAGTATTCCTTTTTTTCTCCCTCTTATCGTTCTTTGACCAGAATAGATTTTATTTTTGTCTCAAGTTCCCTTTTACATTATTTGCAATCTTCACACATTGGCTCCATATTTATATCTGCCCATGCACCCATCATCTCTTGTTTTGATATACTTTCTGAACCTTTTTTTTTTTTTGGTTCCTCGCAGTTGCAATTTTATTCAAATTGTTTAACATTAAAGTTGTTTAACATTTTGACAAATAATTCTCAGCAGTGTTAAGTAAATATGGCTGTCATAAAGGTGAATCTTTGGGTATAAAGTTGAAGTCAACCTGGAAATGATGGAAATGTGCTTCATGTTAACCTAAGCACTTCAAAGGCGCGGGCTGTTTACATTTACTTGAGTCAATTTCTATTCGTCTGCTCTCACTATGTGTGCGTCCAGTGTCATCAGTGTTTTGCTCTAGTCGGCATTGAAGGTAAATGTTGCCTTTTAACCCCTTTGGTGCTCATGACGGAATGGTTCCGTCATGAGCATCGGTGTTCCTGTGCTCATGACGGAACCATTCCGTCATGAGGACAGGGGCACGAAATCCCGCTGGCATTTCCATTTTTTTGGGGGGCCTCGGGAGGTGGGGAAGAGCTTCCCCAACCTCTCGAGGCCCTCCCCTGGTTTTCAAAGTAATGACGATAGCGCGCATGGCGCGCTGTCGTCATTACATTGAAAACGAAACTGAAACTTAGTTTCAGTTTCAGTGTTTCAGTGCTCGTGGGGCTATCTCAGCCCCCCGAGCACCGAAACACTTGGGAGTGGTATCGTTGGAAAGTGGGGAGAATCTCCCATTTCCAATGGTACCCTTCCGTAGTGGATCCCTGCTTGGGGATCACCCCAGGAGGGCGATCCCCAAGCAGGGATCTACCCACTAGCACCAGGGAGGGGGGAGCGGCCCCTTGGGAAAGGGCCTTTGCTCCCCCCATTGCGTTTTGGCCACACCAGTCTTCGGGCAGAAAGCCGACTAGCTCCAGGGATTTTTTAATCCAAAAATTTACTTAGGGTGGGGGCTGCCCAAAATGGGCATGCCAATGCCCCCACCCCCCTCACCAAAATTACAGCCTTTCTGCCCCCCCTGGGGGGCAAAAAGCCCCGTAGATGCCAGGGATTTATTTTGGGCAAACAAAAATTAGGGTGGGGGCTGCCCAAAACGGGCATGCCAATGCCCCCACCCCCCCAAAAAAAAATTACAGTCTTTCTGCCCACCGGAGGGGCAGAAAGCCCACTAGCGCCAGGGATTTTTTCCCCGCAATTTTACTTAGGGGTGGGGGCTGCCCAAAACGGGCATGCCAATGCCCCAACCCCCCCTCACCAAAATTACAGCCTTTCTGCCCCCCCTGGGGGGCAAAAAGCCCACTAGATGCCAGGGATTTTTTTTGGGCAATTTTACTTAGGGTGGGGGCTGCCCACAACGGGCATGCCAATGCCCCCATCCCCCGCACCAAAATTACAGCCTTTCTGCCCCCCCGGGGGGGCAAAAAGCCCACTAGACGCCAGGGATTTATTTTGGGCAATTGAAATTAGGGTGGGGGCTGCCCAAAACGGGCATGTCAATGCCCCCACCCCCCCAAAAAATTACAGTCTTTTTGCCCCCCCCGGGGGCAGAAAGCCCACTAGAAACCAGTGATTTTTTTTGTATTGATGTAGGAGTGGGGGCTGCCCAAAATGGGCATGACAATACCCCCCCCCAGAGAAAGTCCAGTCTTTCTGCCCCCCCGGGGGGCAGATGGGGGCAGTGGCCCCTGATCTGCCCCCCGGGGGGGCAGAAAGCCCACTAGGCGCCAGTGATTACGCTGGCTTTCTTTATGCATGGGGTGGGGGCTGCCCAGAATGGGCATACCAATGCTCCCACCCCCCAAAAAAATAGCCACAGTCTTTCTGCCCCCCTTGGGGCCATATCGGGGCAAACTCCACCCCCCCCCCCCCAATTCCTCCCCAGGGCGGCAGAAAGCCCACAAGGCACAGACTTATTTTTAACAATGTGCCTTCCTGTGGATTTTGGGCCCTAGCGCAGCCGGCACATAGGGAAACCTAGCAAATCTGTACATTTTTGACAACAAGACACCATGGGGAATCCAGGATGGGGTGACTTGTGTGCCTCTCACCAGGTTCTGTTACCCAGAATCCCTTGCAAACCTCAAACTTTGTAAAAATAAAACAACATTTTCCTCACAATTCTGTTGTGGGAAAGTTCTGGAATCTGCGTGGATCCACAAATTTCCTTCTACACAGCATTCCCCCAGGTCTCCTGATAAAAATGGTACCTCACTCGCGTGGGTGGGTCAAGTACCTGCGACAGGCAAGGGCCCAAACCCTAGTGAGGCGACATCAAAATTACCTATCACAAACCAACCTGGTTTTCAAGGCGGGTCCCATGAGTTTTTGGCCCCGGGCTCGGCGGCCATCTAGGGAAACCTACCAAACCCACACATTTCTGAAAACTAGACACCCAGTGGATTCCAGGGAGGTATGGCTTGCGTGGATCCCCAACGTTTTCTTACCAGAATCCCCTGCAAACCTCAAATTTAGCTGAAAAAATCACTTTTTCCACACATTTTTGTGTGGGAAAGTTGTGGCATCACTGGGCTGACACAAGTTTCCTACCACCCAGCGTTCCCCAGGTCTCCCGATAAAATGGTGCCTCACTCGTGTGGGAGGCCCAAGTACCGCGATAGGCAAGGGCCCAAAACGTATTGAGGCGTACATCAAAATTGCCTATCACTAAACGACCTGGTTTTGCAAGGGGGGTCATCTGGGTTTTTGGCCCCGTGCTCGGCGGCCAGCTAGGGAAACCACCAAAGCTACACATTTCTGAAAACTAGACAGCCGGGGGATTCCAGGGAGGTATGGCTTGCATGGATCCCCCAACGTTTTCTTACCCAGATTCCCCTGCAAACCTCAAATTTAGCTGAAAAAATCACTTTTTCCACACATTTTTGTGTGGGAAAGTTGTGGCATCACCGGCTGACACAAATTTCCTACCACCCAGCGTTCCTCCAGGTCTCCCGATAAAAATGGTGCCTCACTCGTGTGGGAGGCCCAAGTACCCATGACAGGCAAGGGCCCAAAACGTATTGAGGCGACATCAAAATTGCCTATTACAAAACGACCTGGTTTTGCAAGCGGGGTCACCTGGGTTTTTGGCCCCGTGCTTGGCGGCCAGCTAGGGAAACCTACCAAACCCACCAATTCTGAAAACTAGACACCCGGGGGATTATAGGGAGGTATGGCTTGCGTGGATTCCCCAACGTTTTCTTACCCAGAATCCCCTGCAAACCTCAAATTTAGCTGAAAAAATCACTTTTTCCACACATTTTGTGTGGGAAAGTTGTGGCATCACCGGGCTGACACAAATTTCCTACCACCCAGCGTTCCCCCATGTCTCCCGATAAAAATGGTGCCTCACTCGTGTGAGAGGCCCAGTACCCGCGACAGGCAAGGGCCCAAAACGTATTGAGGCGACATCAAAATTGCCTACCACAAAACGACCTGGTTTTCCAAGGGGTCACCTGGGTTTTGGCCCGTGCTCGGCGGCCAGCTAAGGAAACCTACCAAACCCACACATTTATGAAAACTAGACACCCGGGATTCCAGGGAGGTATGGCTTGCGTGGATCCCCCAACGTTTCCTTACCCAAAATCCCTGCAAACCTCAAATTTAGCTGAAAAAATCACTTTTTCCACACATTTTTGTGTGGGAAAGTTGTGACATCACCGGACTGACACAAATTTCCTACCACCCAGCGTTCCCCAGGTCTCCCAATGAAAATGGTGCCTCACTCGTGTGGAAGGCCCAAGTACCCGCGGCAGGCAAGGGCCCAAAACATATTGAGGGGACATCAAAATTGCCTATCACAAAATGTTTTGGGCCCTTGCCTGTCGCGGGTACTTGGGCCTCCCACACGAGTGAGGCACCATTTTTATCATGAGACCTGGGGGAACGCTGGATGGTAGGAAATTTGTGTCAGCCCGGGGATGCCACAACTTTCCCACACAAAAATGTGTGGAAAAAGTGATTTTTTTCAGCTAAATTTGAGGTTTGCAGGGGATTCTGGGTAAGAAAAAGTTGGGGAATCCACGCAAGTCATACCTCGCTGGAATTCCCCCTGTGTCTAGTTTTCAGAAATGTGTGGGTTTGGTAGGTTTCCCTAACTGGCCGCCAAGCACGGGGCCAAAAACCCAGGTGACCCCCCTTGCAAAACCAGGTCGTTTTGTGATAGGCAATTTTGATGTCGCCTCTATACGTTTTGGGCCCTTGCCTGTCGCGGGTACTTAGGCCTCCCACACGTGTGAGGCACCATTTTTATCGGGAGACCTGGGGAAACGCTAGGTGGTAGGAAATTTGTGTCAGCCCTGTGATGCCACAACTTTCCCACACAAAAATATGTGGAAAAAGTGATTTTTACAGCTAAATTTCAGGTTTGCAGGGGAGTCTGGGTAAGAAAACGTTGGGGGATCCATGCAAGCCATACCTCCCTGGAATTCCCCGGGTGTCTAGTTTTCTGAAATATGTGGGTTTGGTAGGTTTCCCTAGCTGGCCGCTGAGCACAGGGCCAAAACCCAGGTGACCCCCTTGCAAAACCAGGTCGTTTTGTGATAGGCAATTTTGATGTCGCCTCAATACGTTTTGGGCCCTTGCCTGTCGCGGGTACTTGGGCCTCCCACACGAGTGAGGCACCATTTTTATCGGGAGACCTGGGGGAACGCTGGGTGGTAGGAAATTTGTGTCAGCCCGGTGATGCCACAACTTTCCCACACAAAAATGTGTGGAAAAAGTGATTTTTTCAGCTAAATTTGAGGTTTTCAGGGATTCTGGGTAAGAAAAAGTTGGGGGGATCCACGCAAGCCATACCTCCCTGGAATCCCCAGGGTGTCTAGTTTTCAGAAATGTGTGGGTTTGGTAGATTTCCTTAGGTGGCTGCCGAGCACGGGGCCAAAAATCCAGGTGACCTCCCTTGCAAAACCAGGTCGTTTTGTGATAGGCAATTTTGATGTCGCCTCAATACGTTTTGGACCCTTGCCTGTCGCGGGTACTTAGGCCTCCCACACGAGTGAGGCACCATTTTTATCGGGAGACCTGGGGGAACGCTGGGTGGTAGGAAATTTGTGTCATCCCGGTGATGCCACAACTTTCCCACACAAAAATGTGTGGAATAAGTGATTTTTACAGCTAAATTTCAGGTTTGCAGGGTATTCTGGGTAAGAAAACGTTGGGGGATCCATGTAAGCCATACCTCCCTGGAATCCCCCGGGTGTCTAGTTTTCAGAAATATATAGGTTTGGTAGGTTTCCCTAGCTGGCCGCCGAGCACGGGGCCAAAAACCCAGGTGACCCCCCCTTGCAAAACCAGGTCGTTTTGTGATAGGCAATTTTGATGTCGCCTCAATACGTTTTGGGCCCTTGCCTGTCGCGGGTACTTGTGCCTCACACACGAGTGAGGCCCCATTTTTATCGTGAGACCTGGGGGAACGCTGGGTGGTAGGACATTTGTGTCAGCCCGGTGTTGCCACAACTTTCCCACACAAAAATGTGTGGAAAAAGTGATTTTTTCAGCTAAATTTCAGGTTTGCAGGGTATTCTGGGTAAGAAAACGTTGGGGGATCCATGCAGGCCATACCTCCCTGGAATCCCCCGGGTGTCTAGTTTTCAGAAATATGTGGGTTTGGTAGTTTTTCCTAGCTGGCCGCCGAGCACAGGGCCAAAAACCCAGGTGACCCCCCTTGCAAAACCAGGTCGTTTTGTGATAGGCAATTTTGATGTCGCCTCAATACGTTTTGGGCCCTTGCCTGTCGCGGGTACTTGGGACTCCCACACGAGTGAGGCACCATTTTTATCGGGAGACCTGGGGGAACGCTGGGTGGTAGGAAATTTGTGTCAGCCCGGTGATGCCACAACTTTCCCACACAAAAATGTGTGGGAAAAGTGATTTTTTCAGCTAAATGTGAGGTTTGCAGGGGAATCTGGGTAATAAAAAGTTGGGGGATGCACGCAAGCCATACCTCCCTGGAATCCTCCGGGTGTCTAGTTTTCAGAAATGTGTGGGTTTGGTAGGTTTCCCTAGCTGGCCGCCGAGCACGGGGCCAAATACCCAGGTGACCCCCCTTGGAAAACCAGGTCGTTTTGTGTTAGGCAATTTTGATGTCGCCTCAATACGTTTTGGGCCCTTACTTGGGCCTCCCACACGAGTGAGGCACCATTTTTATCGGGAGACCTGGGGGAACGCTGAGTGGTAGGAAATTTGTGTCAGCCCGGTGATGCCACAACTTTCCCACACAAAAATGTGTGGAAAAAGTGATTTTTTCAGCCAAATTTGAGGTTTGCAGGGGATACTGGGTAAGAAAACGTTGGGGGATCCATGCAAGCCATACCTCCCTGGAATCCCCCGGGTGTCTAGTTTTCAGAATTGTGTGGGTTTGGTAGGTTTACCTAGCTGGCCGCCGAGCACGGGGCCAAAAACCCAGGTGACCCCCCTTGCAAAACCAGGTCGTTTTGTGATAGGCAATTTTGATGTCGCCTCAATACGTTTTGGGCCCTTGCCTGTCGCAGGTACTTGGGCCTCCCACACGAGTGAGGCACCATTTTTATCAGGAGACCTGGCGGATCGCTGGGTGGTAGGAAATTTGTGTCAGCCCGGTGATGCCACAACTTTCTCACACAAAAATGTGTGGAAAAAGTGTTTTTTTCAGCTAAATTTGAGGTTTGCAGGGGATTTTGGGTAAGAAAACATTGGGGGATCCATACCTCCCTGGAATCCCCCGGGTGTGTAGTTTTCAAAAATGTATAGGTTTGCTAGGTTTCCCTAGGTGCCGGCAGAGCTAGTGTTCAAAATCTACAGCTAGGCACTTTGCAAAAAAAGGGTCAGTTTTCACTGTGAAAATGTGGTGTGTCCACGTTGCATTTTGGGCCGTTTCCTGTCGCGGGCACTAGGCATATCCACACAAGTAAGGTACCATTTTTCTCGGAAGACTTTGGGAAATGCGGGGTGGGTGGAAGTTTGTGGATCCACGCAGATTCCAGAACTTTCCACCACAGCAATGTGAGGTAAATGTGTTTTTTTTTACAAATTGTGAGGTTTGCAATGGATTCTGGGTAAAAGAACCTGGTGAGAGCCACACAAGTCACCCCATCCTGGATTCCCCTGGGTGTCTAGTTTAAAAAAATGTATAGGTTTGCTAGGTTTCCCTAGGTGCCGGCAGAGCTAGGGTCCAAAATCTACAGCTAGGCACTTTGCAAAAAAAGGGTCAGTTTTCACTGTAAAAATAAAGTGTGTCCACGTTGCGTTTTGGACCGTTTCCTGTCGCAGGCACTAGGCCTACCCACACAAGTGAGGGACCATTTTTATCGGGAGACTTAGGGTAACACAGAATTGTAGAGCAACTGTTATTACCTATTGACTTTCGATGCCTTTCTGCCTTCCAAATGAAAGACAATGTGTAAAAAAGAAGTCATTTTGAAAAATGAACTATAAGTCTCATGCTAGTATGTGTACTCTCAATTTCAGAAATGTGCAAATATCTACTGTTTCTAAACTCTATATTTTGTTCCGATTTCAGAAATACATAGGTGTCTTTCATACCGATTTTTCCATGTATATATTTTCCCAAATTAATTGCTATATACCCGGAACATAATGAAAAACCATTGCAAGACGCTGCTCAGTTATTGGCTCTGGGTTCGTCGGGTTCTTGGTGAACCTACAAGTCCTATATATCCCCACAACCAGAAAGGTCTAGCGGATGTAACGGTATATTGCTTTCAAACAGTTGTCACAATTAGAAGAAGTTACAGGTGAAAACGTTGGCCCAAATGGCTGTTTTTTTCAACTAATTTTCAATTTTTCCTATATTTAACTGTTAGTTTCTATGAAGAAACCTTGAAGGATCTACACAAATGACCCCTTGTTGAATTCAGAATTTTGCCTACTTTTTAAAAATGTATAGCTTTTGAGGATCCATTATTCCTTTCATACCCATTTCTACCATTAACTGGAAGGAGGTTGAAAGCACAAAAAATAGTAAAAATAGGCTATGTCCCAGAAAAATGCCAAAACTGTGTAAAATTTTTTGGTTTTCTGGCAAAAGTCTGCTTGTTCCTGAAAGCTGGGAAAATTGTGATTTCAGCACCACAACCCCTTTGTTGATACCATTTGCAGGGAAAAAACCAGACGCTTTCATCTGTAGCCCTTTTTTCCCATTTTTCCCCAAAAAAACAAATTTTGCCTGTATTTTGGCTAATTTCTGGGTCCCCTCCAGGGGAATCTACAAACCCTGGGTACCTTTAGAATCCCCATGATGTTGGAAAAATAGGACGCAAATTTGGCGTGGATACCTTATGTGGTCAAAAAGTTACAGGGGCCTAAGCGCAAACTACCCCAAATAGCCAAAAAAAAGGCTTAGCACAGGGGGGGAAAAGGCCTAGCAGCGAATCAATCAATCAATCAGGGGTTTGTTGAAGCGCGACTACTCACCCGTAAGGGTCTCAAGGCGCTAGGGGGGGGGGTGCAGGTTCCATCCATCAAGGAGGGGGTCTGTCGAAGAGCCAGGTTTTGAGGTTTCTTGCGAAGATGGGGAGCGTTGTTGTCTGTCTGAGGTGGAGCGGAAGGGCGTTCCATGCTTTGGCCGCGAGGAAGGAGAAGGAGCGGCCTGCCGATCTGGTCTTTCTGGTGCGGGGGACCACGGCGTAGGAGAGCTGGGCTGATCGTAGGGTCCTTTGGGGTGCGTGGAATTTGAGTCGGCTGTTCAGGTATGCTGGTCCGGTGCCGTGGAGGGCCTTGTGTGCGTGGGTGAGCATCTTGAAGGTGATTCTCACCTCGACAGGGAGCCAGTGGAGTGTGCGCAGGTGCTGGGAGATGTGGCAGTGTTTTGGCAGGTTGAGGACCAGTCTTGCGGCGGCGTTCTGGATGTTCTGTAGCTTGCGGGTGAGGTTTTTGTTTATTCCGGCGTAGAGTGCGTTGCCGTAGTCGAGTCTGCTGGTGACCAGGGCGTGAGTGACGGTCTTTCGGTGTTCGAGGGGGATCCATTTGAAGGTCTTACGAAGGAGGCGGAGGGTGTGGAAGCAGGAAGACGAGACAGAGTTGATCTGGCGGTCCATTTTGAGCTCGGAGTCCAGGATGATTCCCAGGTTGCGTGCGTGGTCCTTGGGGGTTGGCAGGTTTCCGAGGGCGGGGGCCACCAGGTGTCGCTCCAGGCATCGGGGTTTGGGCCCATGATGAGTACTTCTGTTTTGTTGGTGTTTAGTTGTAGGCAGCTGTTTTTCATCCATTTGGCGACGGCTTCCATTCCTTCTCGAAAGTTGCGTCTGGCGGTGTTGGGCTCGTTGGATAGGGAGAGGATGAGCTGGGTGTCGTCTGCGTATGACACGATGTTGAGTCCGTAGGTTCTGACGATGGGGGCGAGTGGAGCCATGTAGACGTTGAAGAGCGTCGGGCTGAGGGAGGAGCCCTGGGGGACTCCACAGGTGGTAGGTGTGGGGTCCGAGAGGAAAGGGGGATTCTGACCCGCTGCGTCCTGCCGGAGAGGAAGGAGCGGATCCAGTCGAGGGCCTTGTCCTGGATTCCTGCGTCGTAGAGTCTGCGTATTAGGGTGCGGTGGGAGACTGTGTCGAACGCCGCTGATAGGTCGAGGAGGATGAGGGCTACTGTTTCTCCTTTGTCCAGTAGGGTGCGGATGTCGTCTGTTGCGGCGAGGAGGGCGGTTTCCGTACCGTGGTTTTTTCTGAAGCCGGATTGGTAGGAGTCGAGGATGTTGTGTTCTTCAATGAATGTGGCGAGTTGGATGTTGATGGCTTTCTCGATGACTTTCGCTGGGAACGGGAGCAGGGAGATGGGTCTGTAGTTTTTGAGGTCGGTGGGGTCTGCTGAGGGTTTCTTTAGAAGGGGGTTGACCTCGGCGTGTTTCCAGTCGTCGGGGAACGAGGCGGTCGCCAGGGAGCGGTTGATGGTGTGGCGGAGCATGGGTGCGATGGTGTCGGCGGCTCTGTTGAAGATGTGGTGGGGCAGGGGTCCGTGGGGGCCCCTGAGTGGATTGACTTCATTGTCTTCAGTGTGTCTTCGGTGGTGAGGGCTGTCCAGTCGTCAATCGCTGGTTTCCGGGTGTCGGGGGTGGTTGGTGAGGGTTCAGTGTGTTGGTTGTCTTCGTCGAAGTTGTCGTAGATGCTCTTGATTTTGTGGTGGAAAAAGGTGCTGAGTTTGTCGCAGAGGTCTTGTGAGGGAGGGATGTCGGTAGACTCGCTAGTGGGTTGGGCGAACTCCTTGATGATGCTGAAGAGTTCCTTGCTGTTGTGCGCGTGGGTGGAGATTCTGTCTTCAATCGCTTTTTTCCTCGTTTCTCTGATGAGTTGATGGTGGGCGTTGGTGGCGGCTCTGAAGTTGTCATGGGCTTCTGTGGATTTGGTGTTCCTCCAGGCCTTTTCGAGGCGGCGGCATGTGCTTCTGGACTCTCGAAGTTCGGTGGTAAACCATCTGGCTTTCTTGGCGCGGGTATTGTTGTTTTTATTGAGGGGGGCTATGGTGTTGGTGCTGTCCGAGATCCATCTATGCAGGGTTCGGGCTGCGGTGTTGGGGTCATCGTTTTCCGCGATGGTTGGGGTGGAGTTGTTGAGTGAGGAGGTGAGCTGGTCGTCGGTGATTTTGGTCCAGTTTCTTCGTGGAAGCAGGTGCTGGTGTCTGTGGATGGTGGGTGTTCTGAAGGTGAAGTGGACGCAACGATGGTCGGTCCATGGGAGTTCGGTGGTGTGGCTGAAGGTGATGGAGTTTCCTGTAGTGAAGAGGGGGTCGAGGGTGTGTCCTGCTGTGTGCGTGGGCTCGGTCACGATCTGGCGCAGTCCAATGTTGTGGAGGTTGTCCAGGAGGGATGTGGTGTTGGGGTCCAGTTGGTTGTCGAGGTGGAAGTTGAGGTCTCCCAGCAGGGTGTAGTTGGTGGATGCGATGGCCTGCGGGGAGATAATGTCCGTGATGGAGTTGGCGAAGGGTCCGCGGGGTCCAGGGGGTTGGTAGATGAGGGTTCCTCGGAGGGTGGCGGTGGGGCTGGCCAGTATCTTGAAGTGAAGGTGTTCCATCAGTTCTGTGGGCTTGTCAGGGAGTGTGCTCAGGCGGAGGCTGGATTTGTGGACGATGGCGATTCCTCCTCCTGGGCGGTCCTTCCTGGAGATCTTGTATCCTTGGGGGATGGCGATGGCGATGTCCGGTCCCGAGGTGGTGTTGGTCCAGGTTTCGGTGAAGAACGCTACGTCCGGCGTGGTGCTGTCGAGGAGGTCCCAGATTTCTGTGGCGTGTTTGTGGAGGGATCGGACGTTGAGGAGGATGCATTGCAGGGTCTTCGGTTCGGTTGTGTTCTTGTGGGCGGGTTGTGCTGGATCCGTGTTCTTGGCGGTGCTGCAGGTGTGCCGGCAGCGGTGACAGCTGAAGGGTCCGTGGGAGTCGGCTGGTGATGCTAGCTTGCAGTTGTTGTTGCGGCCTGGGTTGAGTGCGTGGAGTGCTGCTGGGTCGTAGCGTTGGCGGGGCGGAGGTCCAGGGTTCCTGGCGCTGGTCGCGGTCGGGTCGCGGACGGGCGCAGACGGGCTTGCCTTTGACGCGCCTTCGGCGCGCCAGCGGCGCACCCGCAGCCCGCGGCTGCTGCGCGGCCGCGCAGTGGCCGCCATTAAGTAGGGGTCGGGGAGGGCTGGACAGCTGGGAGGCGGGAGCGGGATTGGGCCGGTCGCGCTGGGGGGGGGCCGCGGGGGCAGCAGCAGCGGGGAAAGGTAAAGGGAGGAAATAAGGGATAAAGAAAAAAAGGGAAAATAGGCAGAAATAAGGCACAAAAGAGCAGAGATGCAGAAAGGTGAAAGATAAAAGAGGGTAGAAAAACGAGTGAAAACAAGTGAAAGGGCAGAGCGAGAGGAAGGGAAAATGAGCAGAAATAAGGCACAAAAGAGCAGAGATGCAGAAAAGTGCTGAAAGGTGAAAGATAAAAGGTAGAAAAACGAGTGAAAGAGCAGAGTTAGAGGAAGGAGACAGAGGTCCACTGGACCACCAGGGATGAGGCGCAGGGAAACCTGCGGGTAGAGGAGGGCCTCGATCACCAACACTCGAGAGGGCAGGGGCAGGCCTCACTTAATGGTGGAGCTGCGAGGTTGGGAGAGCAATTTCACTGACAATGAGTCAGTGGTCTTGCTCGCCTGTCCCCGTAGTGGCCGCCATTAAGTAGGGGTCGGGGAGGGCTGGACAGCTGGGAGGCGGGAGCGGGATTGGGCCGGTCGCGCTGGGGGGGAGGGGCCACGGGGGCAGCAGCGGCGGGGAAAGGTAAAGGGAGGAAATAAGGGATAAAGAAAAAAGGGAAAATAGGCAGAAATAAGGCACAAAAGAGCAGAGATGCAGAAAGGTGAAAGATAAAAGAGGGTAGAAAAACGAGTGAAAACTAGTGAAAGGGCAGAGCGAGAGGAAGGGAAAATGAGCAGAAATAAGGCACAATAGAGCAGAGATGCAGAAAAGTGCAGAAAGGTGAAAGATAAAAGAGGGTAGAAAAACGAGTGAAAACAAGTGAAAGGGCAGAGCGAGAGGAAGGGAAAATGAGCAGAAATAAGGCACAAAAGAGCAGAGATGCAGAAAAGTGCAGAAAGGTGAAAGATAAAAGGTAGAAAAACGAGTGAAAGAGCAGAGTTAGAGGAAGGAGACAGAGGTCCACTGGACCACCAGGGATGAGGCGCAGGGAAACCTGTGGGTGGAGGAGGGCCTCGATCACCAACACTCGAGAGTGCAGGGGCAGGGCCAGGCCTCACTTAATGGTGGAGCTGCGAGGGTGGGAGAGCAATTTCACTGACAATGAGTCAGTGGTCTTGCTCGCCTGTCCCCGCAGTGGCCGCCATTAAGTAGGGGTCGGGGAGGGCTGGACAGCTGGGAGGCGGGAGCGGGGAGGGGAGCTGGATTGGGCCGGTCGCGCTGGGGGGAGGGGCCGCGGGGCAGCAGCGGCGGGGAAAGGTAAAAGGAGGAAATAAGGGATAAAGAAAAAAGGGAAAATAGGCAGAAATAAGGCACAAAAGAGCAGAGATGCAGAAAGGTGAAAGATAAAAGAGGGTAGAAAAACGAGTGAAAACTAGTGAAAGGGCAGAGCGAGAAGAAGGGAAAATGAGCACAAATAAGGCACAAAAGAGCAGAGATGCAGAAAAGTGCAGAAAGGTGAAAGATAAAAGAGGGTAGAAAAACGAGTGAAAACAAGTGAAAGGGCAGAGCGAGAGGAAGTGAAAATGAGCAGAAATAAGGCACAAAAGAGCAGAGATGCAGAAAAGTGCAGAAAGGTGAAAGATAAAAAAGGGTAGAAAAACGAGTGAAAGAGCAGAGTTAGAGGAAGGAGACAGAGGTCCACTGGCCCACCCGGGATGAGGCGCAGGGAAACCTGCGGGTGGAGGAGGGCCTCGATCACCAACACTCGAGAGTGCAGGGGCAGGGGGCCAGGGCAGGCCTCACTTAATGGTAGAGCTGCGCGGGTGGGAGAGCAATTTCACTGACAATGAGTCAGTGGTCTTGCTCAAGGGGTTAACAATAAATTCAGTCACAACATACCTCTTTGAAATAAAGATCAACATATGTAGATAAAGGTTGAAAAGTACAGCTAGTCCTACACCACAACTATGGGTCTCCGATGGGGTTTATGTGCATTTTTATGGCGTGTATTTTTTTTAAATGTTTTTATTGCCATTAACTTGCAGAGGGTATTCTCAATACATATCTTGAAACATTTGAACAACAAGTATACATTTCTAATCACTTTTGGGAGGATCATCAGACCATAAGTGATCCTTTGCCTATTCCCCCAACTCCCCCTTCTTGGAAAATACCTTCATATGAACAGAGTCTCTTAACTCCCCTATAGGCCATCTCCCTCCCTACCTCCTCCGCGTCTGAATGTCTACTTTTACTCTCGTTTGATTCCTATGTGTGGCTCCTCTTATGTCCTGCTCATGTCTCATCAGGCTGGTGTTAATCACTACTCTATTCTCTATGCAGTGTTCCCAGTATGAAGGTTCGAAGGCAGAGGAGCTCCAGATGGTTGCGTTTCCCTTATATCCCTTATCATTGCCTCCCATGCCCGTATATCATCTTCCACTTTCTCATCGTGTCTTATTTGTTTCAGTCGAACTACCTCTGCTGTTACCCATTCATGAACATCCTTTACCCACATCGCTACTCTTGGCGCGGCGTGACTCATCCAGGATTAGGCCTCACGGCGCTTTGCAAGTACCATCCCTAACATCACAAATTTCCTACTAAGGTTTTTGCGCTTAGGATTAGGAAGTAACCCCAACAGGACCGTACGGATCTCCCTAGGGACCACCCAACCCGTGGCTTCCTTTAGTTTGACTAAAATTTCGGTCCAATACAGGTCTAAAGTTGAGCAAGCCCAGGTCATATGTATAAAATCCGCGTCACTTTCACCACAACGGGACATTGCCCTGACTTATCTAGGTATATTTTATTTAGCGTTTTGGGGGTAAGGTAGGTTTGTTGCACAAAGTTGTATTGAATTAGTTTAAACCGTGTATTCAAGCTCACTCGTTTAACCCCTTCGTGTATTTTAACTCAGTCTTTTTCTGTTAAAGGAGCTTTCACTACTATTGCCCATTTTGTCTGAACGGGGAGCACCTGGATCATCTTATCTTCCCGGATCGCGCGGTATAGATGCGAAATCAGACGACGTCCCTGGGCCATATATAACATTACTTGCAGTACATTTGTGACAGGGGGTTCTTCCGGGAACGAGGGCCATAGTTCCCGGGCTACTTGGGATATTTTCCTATATTGCAGGAACTGTCCCCTTCCCAGGTCAAAAGTAGATTCTGCGCTTTCTCGCGTAATGAATTGTTTGTTTATAAAGAGGTCCCCCATTGTTAAGCATCCACCTTCCCTCCATCTGCGAACAGACATAGAAGCTGCAATTTTAGAGAAGGGCTGTATCACCCAAAGTGGCACATCTGGGGCATATGGTGCATGGCCCAACACCTGCCTAACCGTATGTTCCCATACCTCTGCGGCGTGCCGTATTATGTAGAGGAAGGTGGGGTGCACCCCCTTCCCTAACATCAAGAGCTCAGGAAGTGAGCCTCCCGAAAAGGTACCCGCTAACAGACTCTTCTCCCAATTCCTGGCTTCATCCAGCCAATGAACTGCTTGCTGTGACTGAGAGACCAAATAATAAAACTCAAAACAGGGCACCTCCAATCCCCCGGTCTGCCATGTTGTCTGTAGAGTGGTCAGGCTAACCCTCTTACGTTTAATGCCCCATAGCAGGTCTATTAACAGGTTATCCAATATTTAAAAAAATTGTTTCGGGATTTTATAAAGGGAGTGTTGCATCGCATAGAGGCATCAAGGTAGGATAATCATTTTTGTTATAGCAATTTTTCCCATAAGAGACAGAGGCAATTCCCGCCAGAAGCGCAGCGAGCCTCGTATTCCTTCTATTACCGTCCCTATATTAAGCTGCAGGTATCTCTCAGGCGTAGCCGCCTATCTAATTCCCAAATATCTAGGCTCGGTCTCTGCCCATGGGAGCCCCACCCCTGGTAGCGTCTCTCGTGGCTTCGAGGCCAGCCGTCGAATCGGGAGTAGTTTCGATTTGCCCTGATTTGTTTTTAATCCGCATATATCGCCAAATCCCCGCAGCGTATTGAGGAGTATAGGAATCGATTGAGCGGGTTGTCGGCTCTACACCAGCATATCGGCTGCGTACATCGAGACAACATGATTAGTGTCTCCCAGGGAGATCCCCCATGCACTCAGCTTCCTACTCAGGGCCGCTGCCAGCGGTTCCATTGCTGCTGCAAATAGGAGTGGTGACATCGGGCATCCCTGTCTGGTGCCCCGCTGTAGTACAAAGGCCCTCGAAACCAGCCTCCCCATCCGCACTCTAGCATGGGGGGGCCGTGTAAAGCAGTTGTATCCATTTAAGGAACTCCTCTCCTATTCCCATTATTCGCAGGACCTCCCAAATATAGGACCAGTTCACAGAGTCAAAAGCCTGCTCTATGTCTAACAGTGCCAGGGCATGGTCATCCCCATCTAGAGAGGGGGAATGCCATATGTGGGCCAGTCTTCGCAGGTTAGGAGTAGTATTACGTTTGGGGATAAACCCCGCCTGATCGGGATGTATCAGGTGCTGCATATGAGGCAACAGCCGAGCCACCAATATTCCGCTCAGGATTTTTACATCTATGTTTAGATGGGAGATTGGGCGGTATGAATTCGGCGCTTGAGGGTCTCTGTCTCGCTTGGGGATCATAATCACTAGAGCCTCTCTCATAGAGGCTGGGAGGGTTTGCATCTTAAGGGCTTCATTATATACCTCCAAGAGGCGGTCCACCAGCAGCGGTGCAAACCTCTTATAGAACTCACACAGGAGACCGTCACTCCCAGGGCTTTTGGCTGGTCTTAAAGCTCGTATGGCTTCCAATAATTCCTCTTTAGAGATTGGGGTATCTAACATTTCACCCGCTGCATCATCTAGTCCGGGCAGGCCCAGTGTGGCCAGAAAAGCAGCAACCACCTCCAGAGGCGGAGAGGGCTGCTCCGTGTACACTTTGGCCAGATGATCCGATAGGACCTCCAGGATCGCCTCTTGGTTATATATTGTGTTACCCTCCCTGGACTGCATTTGTACTATGGGGGCCACAGGAGTCTCCCCCTTGAGTAACTTGGCGAGTAAGGCCCCGGACCTGTCTCCCTCCATGTGGAGACACTGCCGGTACGCTGTATAGTTGAACTTTTCTAGGCGACGTATAGACTCCAACAGCGATTCCCGAGCTATGCGCCATTCATCCAGGAGCTGGGGGGCAGTCGGGAGCGACGCCTCTATATCCCCCAATTTTCCTTCCTGCACCTCAATGTTCCGCTCCAACCGCTGGCGCACTCCATATGTCATCTTGATGCAAACCCCTCTAATCACTACCTTCATGGCCTCCCATTCCACTGCTTTGAGGACGCCAAACCCCAGTTGGTTTCAAGGTATCTGGAGATTTCTTCACCCAGTGTCGCTGCGAAAGGTGGGTCCGTGAGTGCCTCAGCCCGCATCCTCCACATGGGGATCCTCGGTCTGGGCCTCGTAGTACCCAGGGATGGCAACAATGGAGAGTGATCCAAAATATATCTAGGGAGGTATACTATGTCTCCCACCATAGGGACCAGATCGACTGATAAAAAACATTTATCCAGCCTGCTGAACATATTTGTTGCCAGCCTATGACATGAAAAGACTTTACAATCCGGGTACCTCGCCCTCCACACATCCCACAACCGCAACCCCTCCAGGGTATCTTTAAGGGCCTCTGTCATCCCTGGTTTCATGTTCTGTCTGGGGGATCCCGATCCAACATTCCGTCCAGCACACAGTTAACAACCCCCAACATCCCGTCCAGCACACAGTTAACATCCCCCATCATAATCACCCCCCCACCTAGGTATGGGGTCGCTGCAGCCACCACGTCGGGGAAAAAGCCCGGGTTATCCGAGTTAGGTGCATATACATTAATAAGGCATGTCTCTTGGCCATTGAGTCTGCCATGTAGAATCACATACCGTCCCTCCGGGTCTGTCACATGATGTAAATATTGAAAAGGGACCCCTGGGGCCACCCAAATGAGAACCCTGTGTGCGTACCCTGAATAGGAAGTGGCGTATATCTGCCCCCGCCATCTGCGCCTTATAGACGGCAGGGTATCACCCCAAACATGAGCTTCTTGGAGGCATGCGAATGATATTCTAAACCTTTTTAGGTAAGCAAACACCTGCCTTCGCTTTTCGAGCATTGCCATACCTCGCACATTCAGGTAAGCAATTTCATCATGGGGGAAAACATTGTAACTTGCAGTTGGTGTTGCCTTTTTGTCCCCTTCTTCCCTCCCTCCATAGAGATGATCCTCATAGGAATAGACTGTACTTCAGACACGGACCCCCTGAACCCCACTAAACCTGTGTAGAACATACATAACTGGTATAACCCCCACCTCCTCCCCCTCCCACTGGGCAGTGGTACGGATCCATCCCTCCCATTATCCTGGAGAGCAAGCATCCGAATCCCCCGCCCCAATCCCTTCCCCACAATTTCCCAAAGAAGAATAACTATCAACTGCGTCATTAGCCATAATCCTTTGCTGAATGTTCTCAGATCTCTCAGTGCGCAGTGGTCATGTTCCCTTAGGTAAATGCCTTGCCAGTGGCTGAGCAATCGCGGGGATGCGAGACAAAAGCCTCTAGCTCCCCGCACGAGACTCAGCCTCTAAAGGGGGTGTGGTTCCTCCCTGGTCACAGGGGGTCGATACACTGCTAGTCCCCCACTCATATCACATTCTGGGAGTCAGCCCCCCATAAGTACTTATCTGAGCGTTCCTTATAGGTGTCCATACGTTCCTCTCAGCCAAAAATGTCTCAGAAAACATTAGAATCAGGTACTATATCCGTGAGGCCAGATCAGATTCCGACAACACCTATGCCAGCTGAAGGGTACCATCTGCACACACCCGTACACGTCCAGGATTGTTGGCATCTTTTTGGCACGTCCCCCCAGATGGTCGGCTTCGTTGTGTGGATGGATCCGACGGTCCCGGTGCCTTGGTTGATCCAGATTGTGCTTTCCGATGGGCATCAGGTCCCTCCCTGGTGTCCATCCAGTCAGATACCTCCGCCGCAGAGAAGAAGAATATAGATTTGCCTTTGTGCTCAATTCTGAGTTTAGCCAGAAAAAGAAGGCTATACTTTATCCCAGCATCGCGTAGTCGTCTCATGACCGCCACAGAGGTCCTCCATTGGTCTTGCACCCATTGTGTATAATCGGGGTAGATTGCGATCAGGTGACCGTTAAAGAGCAAGGGATCCCTTGTGCAAGTAGCCTGCAGTATCAAGTCCTGATCCCGATAATTGAAAAAACGGGCAATGATGGCTCTCGGTGGGGTCCCAGGTCGCGGCGGAGGGAACAGCGCCCTGTGGGCCCTTTCAATGTTAAAGAACTTGGATATCCTACCAGGAGCAAGGACCTCCAGAATCCAATCCTCCAGAAACAGCTAAGCTGAGGGGCCCTCCGCCCGCTCCGGAAACCCCACGAATCGCAGGTTGTTCCTTCTTGATCGGCCTTCCTGATCTTCAGCTCGGTCATCAAGTTTGGCCGTCTTTTTCTGCAGGTCCATGACCGTTTCCCGTAGTGACTTAACTTCAGATTGCAGGGCCTCTACATTCTGCTCAGTCGTAGTGACTCTGTCTGCAACCTTACAACCTTACGCAGGTCACAGCGTAGGAGGTTGACATCAAAGGCTACTGCACCTATTTTATTAACCATGTCATCCCTGGTAGATTGAATCGCTGCCAAGATATCCCATCAGCGAGGGGTCTCACTGGGCTGCGTTCGGCACCCCCTCGTCATTGTCCTCCACATTCGGGTGTTGTTGGTCTGGTTCCTGGGGTAAGGGTTGTGTATAATCTAGAATCTTGTTGGACTGCGCTCGGTTGTATTTGTCTTTCACCAGGTTGGTTCAGTCCTCTCGATGTACCTCTAAGCGCTGGGCGGTCTTAACGGTGGGTCAGATCCCCAGCGCCTGTTTTCGCTCTGGAGGCCTCGGCTAGCGTGGAGCCACCGCGGTTAGTTAGGACCCCTGAATGCTCTTGTCTACGGCAGGAACCTTCCTCCTCTCAGATGTAATATTGGCTCTTGACCCCTCCAGGCCGATTACCTCCCGGGGCAATCTCGCCCCTATGCACCATCCGAGTCATTTACTGACTGGGGAATCAGGGGTCCAACGGCCGGGGATGATCCCCACTGAATCAGGCAGCGATGGGTACGATGGTGAATTGCCGGTTAAGGGATAGATCCACCAGCAATCGGGGCAGAGACCTCTATATCACTCCCCAAGTTCCGGGCACTCACATCAGCAGCTCCAAGGCGTCCCAGTATAGAGGGCCTCAATAGGTGGTCTCTCTTCACTGCCCAGCAGGCCTGATCCCAACTGTTTGCGCTTCTGTGGTTCCTCTAACCCTGACCGGGCTCCCATCAGCTCAATCTGAGCCCTCCAGTAGAATTCCTGGGATCGGAGTGTCCTGTGAATCAACCGCCAGGATTCTTCAGCTACCAGAGTCCCCAGGCTACCAGGCACCGGTGAGAGGAGGAGCCGACCCAGGCCGCCGCGGAGTCCGCCACCGCGCACTGCCTCACCTCCCATTGTTGCTGCTAGTCCACTGTGTGGTCGACCCGTCCTGGTCTCCACTTTGTCTCACTGCCGCCGCCTCAATGCGCAGGCTGGTCTTCAGGCAGCCCAATGATGGCTATGAGCCGCGCTCCAATCGGGGTCCATAGGGAGGATCTCAGACCAAGGAGACACACACCCCGGGCCGGGAGCAGCGGCCCCCCTTCACTCAGCCGGTCGTCGCCGCACCGTCAGTAGGGATCTCGATAGCCAAAGCTCCGCTCTGGATCTGCATACGGAGCCGTCCGCGTCCGCCCAAGATGGCGTACCCACCTCCTTGCTCGCAGTTCGATACTGATCATTCCGCAGTATCAACGGGGCTGGTCTGCTCTTGTGATCACGCTTGGAAGTGGAACCCGGTCGTGCCGATGATCGTGGGGTCGATGCCAACTCAGCATCGCAGGATGTTAGCGGATCTCCCTGTTTCCAGCAGGAGCACCGAAAAGCACGACTTATTCGGCCATCTTGTCGGCCACGCCCCCATACTTTCTGATCCTTCTAAATCTAATTGTCGGTGATTTAATAATTATCTCTTATCTGATAAGGATGTGATCTATTTCTAAATATAAATACTTTTTGGATGATTGTTTTTCATTTTAATAAAGCATCCAACTCCTCTGCTAGAATAACTGGGTTGCTTTAAGGCTTCCTTGCACTCATTTGTCATATTGTTTGCTGCGCAAAACAGATAAAACATAAAGCTGAATACATGTCTTTTTTGATACCATAAAAGTTCTTGAACACATTATTCTGGCTCTTAAACTAATTTGATCCTGAATGAATGAATTAAAACCACAATGAAGTTAAATAAAAACACCAATTTAGAGGCATGCTACATTCTATTGCTTCTAAAATCCAAATATCAGTTACTTTAGTTACTTTAGTGATACTAATCCTCCTGATCACAATCTTGACAACTTCTTCTCTAAAATCCCTAAACCAAAATTACAGGAGTCTGATTATAATGTTCTGGAGGAAAATATTATGACCCAGGAGATATTTCAGTCCTTTAGGAGCCTGAAATGTGCTAAAGCTCCAACGTCTGATGGCATATCAATTGAACTAATCAAAATATTTTCTTTGTACCTAAATTATTGGAATTATATATTTCCCTTTTACATGAAGTTGTTTCTCATTCCTTCAGGCTCTACTTTCTGTTGTCCCAAAAAAGATATGCTAAAATCTTATCTTCACTACTTGAATCTGTAATCCCTTCCAAGCAGGCTTTATTAAAAATAGACTTACATCAGATAATGCAAGAGATTTTACAAATGTAATTACATTAAGGCCTAAACTTAAAATTCCTACTGCTGTCCTTTCACTGGAATCTGAGAAAGGTTTTGATCACATTAACTGGCACTTTATGGTAAATCCCTTCAATGGTATGGGTTTGGTCCCGGGTGCCCTTTGTAGTATGTCAGATTTTTGAGTGTGGAAAAGACATAGAGGGACGTTTTGAAGCTTAAGGAGTGCCTCCTGTCTTCTTTTGGCCTATTACTCACTGTAAGGCTTAACCCCAGACTATAACAGGAAGCTATGTAAAACAGGCTCCCTTTCTTTGGTATCACTGTTTTGGGTCTCTCTTGGACAATCCCAGCATCCTGCTCACGCTCTCCTATAAAGTCCTTGGCTGGCCCAATCTGCGTGGAATAAGCAAAAGGGTAGAACTGCCCTGGACCAGTCTCAGAACTGACTATTGGAATACATAACTACTGTCTTCAACTTCAGCATTAAGATGGCGATGAATTTTAAAGCCAGTGTCCCAAGATTTCTCTACCAGAATCCAGAGTCCCACATCAGTGGCTATGGAGAAACTATTCTGTGCTCCAGGGTTGAGGTTTTCCCTGCCAACTCTCCTTGCCAGGTTTGGGACCACAACCTGGTGTTCGACAGCTTGCCAGGAGTAGTAGGAAGAGTTCGTCTTAAAGGAAGGGACCGACTGAATGCTGATAAAGGGCATTGGAGGTGTCCTTGCATGAGCAAGCATAAGAACTGAGGAGGCGAAGAACTGTGATTTTTAGTGGAGCCCAGGGAGGACCTGCAACGCTGACGATGATGGTTGAGGTCCAGGTAACCCAAGTGCACCTTTGCCTGTGCTGTCCTGTGGAAGTGCCTGAAGTTGAGGGCCTTCCAGAAGAATCACAAAAAAATGATTAAGTGATCGTGGGCAAACCCACTACTAGAAACTAACATCTAGAAACGAGAGGTACTGAACAACTTACAACAGTAGTCAGCATCCCCCCTGTTCAGAGGCAAGGACATCACCTCACCCACCACTGCAATTGGGGTGAGCCCCCAGCTTTGTTTGGGAGAGGGCTGTTGTCTGGACCCAAGGAAGAACCCGAGAAGTAGGACTCACCAGCCCATGAGCAATGCTATCGCTGCACAGTTGCTCCTACTGCAGTACTGGTGCTGCCTCCATGTGCCTGCCAGAGTGTACAATAGTGCGTCTACTGCAGACAGCAATCAACGTTGACTGGTCCGAGGTGAAGTGTCATCGAATACCCTCTCAATGTATGATATACTGCACACACCACCTGGACTGGCAATGCTGCCAACCAGCGACTAGCTGCAGGCCCCACCAGCACAAACTACCGACAAGGGCACAAAGATTCTGTGTCATTGTGACTTCAAACAGGTGTCGGATGCATGGGGAGACCAATCACATACAGACTGCAAATGAGATCTTTTCGAAAGAAGAGCAAACCAAATCACAGGAGTCCACCCACAGAAAACTCACAAAAGATTCCCCCAGGAGGGCCAAGGGCCAATGAGGATTAACCTAGACTCCCTGTCCATGAGCAGCAGTTAGACTGTTCTACAGAGTACTGTGATTACTAAAATACACTTGGGATATCGCTTACGATGCTGTCTGATGATCGTGTATTGTAACTGCATTGTGTGTTAGTTTTTTTCTTTTCTTTTAAACTTTCTTTTTCATTTTGCAATAACAAAAACAATTTGTCAAGGATACAGCATATAGGTGCATGCCGTTGATGGGATGGGCAACACTTGGTACAGGTGGTAGCATCAGAGGTAAAAAAGCATAATAGGGGTACATAATCATTCGTAAGTATAACACAATGAGGTATAAGCATGGAACACACCAATGACACCCAGGCCGCTGTTTGCTGTAATCAATTCTCTTGCCTCCCATCATGATTAGGGTGGTCTTCCAAATCCGACCCACTTTCCCCACTCTCAAGCGTATCAAGAGCGGAGGGCTTTCCCTCCGCCAACCCAGAAGTACACATTTCCCGCCAGATCATCAGGTCGTCTTGTAGCTTCTCGTCCCTACGGGTAAGTTTCATATGTACTTCTTCGGCTAGAGACCACTCTCGTACATCCTTAAGCCAGACTGGCACTTCTGGGCCTCTCTGACCCATCCATGTTATGGCCACCCTACGCCTAGCTAGCGCAAACATTAATTGTAGCAGTTTATATGGGAGTTTCCTTTTCTTGGGCTTCCTGACCGAGGCAAGCAGGCAACTCAAGGGTTCTGGCCTCACCTGAAGACCCGTGGCTGCACTAATCCTGCCGACCACCTCCGCCCAAAATTGCCTGACTGCCGAGCACTCCCAGGCCAAGTGTAGAAAGCCCGCTTTCTCTACGCCGCATTTCGGGCATCTATCATTCCTGTCACATGAAATGCTTTTTAATGATACCGGGATTAGGTAGGTGCGATGCAAGAAATTAAAGTGCGTCAGTTTAAATCTGGCATTACAGGAGACAGTGCGTGTGAGGGAGCCTATGTGTGCCCACTGTTTCTCTTCCAACTGGACACCTAGATCCCTCTCCCAGGCAGCCCTGGATGGTGGCACTGGGGAAGTGGAGTCCTGTTTCATAGCTTTATAGAGGAGAGAGATCAATTTGCGACTGGCACCACACGAAATCAGGATATCTAAAGTTTGAGTGGGATGTGGAATGTCCGGGTATTGTGGCCAGGTGACCTTTACTACCTCCTGAATTCTCTATAATGTAGGAATTGGGTCCTGTCCGAGGCCAAAGCTCTCTTCCGCCTGTTCATAAGTGATAAATGTCTCATTAGGAAAAAGGTCGGCAAGAACTTCGCAGCCGCCCTCCCTCCAGATTTGAAAGGACATGTGCCTTCCCATGTCTATAAATGGTGCCAGTATCCAGATCTGTAGCTCCCTGTGAAATGGCGCTTTCCTTAAAACCTTCTCGATAAACCGTTGCCACATGTCGGCCGTATGCCTCACCAGGTAGGGGTGAGTTGCATCCGCTTCCCTGCCCCGCATCAGCGCCTCCTGAAGTGCCAGGGCATCCACCCTGCCCGACAGAAGGCGTTTCTCCCAGTTGTCCGCGTCAGTCAATCAGTGTGCCGCAGGTTGTAATTGGGCGGCGTAATAATATAAATCAAAATGTGGAGCTTCCAAGCCACCCTCATCATAACTACGTATGATAGTGTTGAGGGCTACCCTACTGCGCCGTCCTGCCCAGAGCAGAGACGTGAGGATCATATTCAGGTTCTTAAAGACGCGCGTCGGTAATGGGCATAGTGAATTCTGGAGAACATATAAGGTCCTGGGAAGCATCACCATCTTAGAGATGGCCAGCCTGCCCATCAATGATAGTGGAAGGGTATTCCAAAATGTCACCGACCGCTGTAGAGATGTGATTACCCGGTCTATTATCCTGGCCAGCGCCTGTGTGACCGTCGGCGCCACCTGTATCCCCAGGTATCGGAAACCCTCTCGCTCCCAGCGCAGCCCCAGGTCCGGAAGATCTTCCAGGGGCACCGAGGCTAGTTCTGCCAATGGAAAGATCAGTGACTTGTTCCGATTGAGCCGCAATCCAGACACTTCCCCAAATCTGTCCAATTGATGCAGCAGTTCAGGTAGAGCGTCCCGGGGAGAGGCCAAATAAAACAGGACATCATCGGCATATAGGGAGATAACGTGGCTCGTGTTGCCCACTCTAATTCCCCACTGATCCATTTCCGCCCTGATCCGGACCGCAAAAGGCTCTATGGCCAGGGCGAATAATAGAGGTGAAAGGGGACACCCCTGGCGAGTGCCCCTACCCAGCTGCCAGTCTTCTGAGCGCGCGCCCCTGAGCTTAACCAGCGCGGGGTTCCATGTACAGTATGCGAATCCAGTGACAGAATTTGGGTCCCAGCCCCACGACCCGTAAGACCTCCAAAAGATACCCCCAATCTACTGTATCAAATGCCTTGGCGAGGTCGATGGAGACCAATACCAACTGTTCCTCTCGACCGCGTACTTCATGCATTACATGATTAAGCCGGCGCAGATTCATAGCCGTGTTTCGGCCCGGTATAAAACCACATTGGCCCTCATGTACCAAATGCGGCATGTATGGCCCTAAACGAGCGGCCAAGAGCTTACACAGAATTTTAGCATCCGTGTTAATCATTGTAATTGGTTGGTCCGACAAGGGCTCATGCGCATCCCCTCCGGCTTCAAAATCATACATATCTCTCCCTGCTTCATGCTGGGTGGGAGAGCACCTCGTTCAAAGGCCTCTAGATACACCTGTAATAGGAGGCGAGGAAGCGTGCCCGCAAATGCCTGATAAAACTCAGGAGGGTACCCATCACTCCCCGGGGACTTAGCTCTTGGTAAGTGCTGCAGCGCGGAGTGCACCTCCCCCAGTGTAAGGGGCTCTTCTAGCTCTTTCTGTGCCGATTTAGGGATAGACCGAAGAGTCAGTTCATGAAGGTAAGGGAGATAAGCCGTCTCGCTGACCGCTGGATCCGCGGCATATACTGTCTGTAAGTGGGATTTCAGGACTCGCAGTAGCCCCACCTCTGAGTGGACCAGGCCACCAGTGGGCTCCCACAGAGCCACGATTGCGGCAGGGGCTTGTTCTCGTTGGAGAATCCAGGCCAACAAGCGACTCAATTTATCCCCTTCCCTATGGAGGCATTGTCTATATTGTGTGAGGGTGTATTTGTCGAGCCTGTCCCAAATGTCATGGATGCGCTCCCGGATGGCGTGCTCTCTAGCCCCAAAGCAATACCAAAGGGGATGATGGACGGAGCGTTTCAGCAAATCAAACACTCACCCCCAGTCAAATGATCTGGGTTTAATCCATCATCATTCTTTAGCTCACTCCACCACCCCAGTTCAGACATGGCCAAATGCAAATCAGTCTGACCCTGTGCCTCATGGGAACAGTCCAGCCCGAACTGCCAAGCCATGTCTTCCCTGGACCGGAAACAAGCATCCTGGGACCGATTTCGGGTTACAAACCTCTCTAGCCCCATCCACTGCATCCGGAGCGTCTCGGGTCTGTGCCTCCAGGAGGTGTTGTTCCCCTTCTTGTAGCTCTCGTTGGAGCTGCTTGCGGACCCCACATGTTAGACTCAAGCAGGCCCCTCTCACCACCGCTTTCAAGGCTTCCCATTTCGTAGCCCGTGACAAGTCGGGCCCCTCCCAGTTTATATCGATATAGTCAGTTATGGCAGATTCTATGTGTTGCTTCCCTACCGGGTCCTCGAGTACCTCTGCCGGTAACCTCCAAGTCCGGGGGCGACGAACAGGGGCCCCCCAGTCAACCACACAAACCACAGGGGAATGATCAGATAGGAAACGCGCCTGATGTGTCACCTCAAAGGACATAGCAGTGTCTGGGTTTGCCGCTAAGATCCTGTATAACCGACTGTGAGTGTTATGAGTGGGTGAGAAACAGGTGTACACTTTCTGGGTTAGGTGTCTCTGATGCCATACATCCTGGGCGCCTATATTCCCCATAACCTCTCGGAGCATCACTGTCATCCTCGGCTTCGTGCCCTTGCGAGGTGGGAACCTGTCGAGCTCCGGATCTAGCACACAATTAAAATCCCCCACCCAGATCAATGGGACTTCTAGTTCCGAGACCAGGACCTCCTGCAGGGCCTGAAAAAAGTCCGGATCGTTCGTGTTTGGGGCATAAGTGTTCATTATAGCAATGTCTCTTCCATCTAACTTAGTTCTGAGGAGTATATATCTCCCATGGACGTCAGCTTCCATATACTGAAGGGCAAAAGGGGTCCCCGGGGCCACCCACACAAGGACTCCCCTTGCATAAGTGGGGAGTGAAGAGTGAAAAACCTGCCCCCGCGACTTCTTTACCAGCTTCTGAGCTCCTTCTTCATTAAGGTGGGTTTCTTGGAGGCACGCTATCGAAACCTGATGTCTCCGAAGAAAGGACAGCACCCTATATCTCTTGGTACATGTACCCAGCCCTCTCACATTCCAGCTTAAGAGTTTAAACCCCATTGATGGTAGAACAACCGGTTTCTGTGCGTTTCCCTTCCTGAATAGCTACATATAACCTGTACCCCACATGCTGCACAAACATTATATTAAAAAAAACAAGAACAACCCCCCAGAAACACCCTCCCCCTCCCACGAGCAATATACTGACAACTATACATGCAGAAATGCTCTTCCCATGCTGGTGCCAGGACGTGCACAGCTGCCCCATCAGCCCAACAGAGGCTGAAAACTACCTTTAAAGCAGCAAAAACCCTAATTCGGACTCCCAACCCAGCCCAGTCGCCACATAGCGGACATCAGTACCCCGAATCGCCCAATTTTATGTTTCTGGTACAACAGAGCCAGTTCATTCCGCTAACCCCGCAGAGTGCATACGGTATCTTAAGAAGTAACGTATCCCGTGCCGATCCTCCCTCCAAGACAGTGCCCCAGAGGTACATACCTAGGAAACGCTGCACCAGAGTCCCTGTGAGTCAATGGCCACTAGGCGACCAATCTAGAAACCCCATACCTCAGAGAGAGGAAAAGAAAAACATCACTTTTATGGTAAGTCTGGAGTGGGTGTAAGAGGGTCCATTACAGTTTCCGGTACCACACGATTGGTCGGTGGCAGGGTCTCTGGCACTAGTCCCACATCTGGAGTGTCCGTCACAGTTCGTGGAGGAGAGTCACCGGAGTCCGAAGATTCCACTCGCAGGGCTCCGTCATCTCCCACCGTGATCCTCTGCCTTTCCGCTTGGGCGACGCTGGCGGACCGGTTCCTGCATCTGCCCCTCCGATTCTTCGGAGGCCTGGTCCCCCATGTGCCCCGGGAGCCCCCCTGTTCCCTTCGGGGGAGCGCCTCTCCCCTGATCTCGAGCCACTCCCACACCTCTTCTGGAGAGTCGAAGAAGTGGGCCTTTCCCTGGGATATCACCTTGAGTTTCGCGGGGTACAGTAACATGTACTGTAGGTGTAGTTCACGGAGCTTTTGCTTGATGCCGAGGGAAGATTTCCTCTGTTCCTGCACCTGGTGGGTATAGTCCGGGTATATTGAGACTTTGGCATGGTCATAGATGAGATCTGGCGCTTCCCTTGCAGCTTTCAAAATGCAGTCCCTGTCCCGGTAGTTCAGGATTTTGGCGATGAGGGCCCTGGGAGGGCCCCCCGGCGGCGGCGGAGGGACCAGCGCCCTGTGGGCTCTTTCCACCACAAAAACCTCCAACAGCCCCGTGGGGCATAGCTTGGTGCGTATCCAGTTCTCCAGGAATCGCTCCGCGTTGCCCTGCTCCGAGCGCTCCGGAATGCCCAGGACCCTGATATTACTGCGACGGGCTCTTCCCTCAGCTTCCTCCACACGGCGCTCCAATGCCTCAGTGGTGTTGGTTAGCTGAGAGACCTGCTGTTTCAGAGATGCCACTTCTCCCTGAAGCTGTACAATGTCCCCTTCTGCCGTTGAGACCTTGTCCGCCACTTTCCGCAGGTCCGCCCTCAGCAGATTCACATCAATGGAGACCGTCTCAATCTGCTTTTCCAAGGCGGTGCGGGACCCCTGTATCGCTTCCAGGAGCTCTGCTCGGGATGGTTCGTTAGTGGCTTCGCCATCCCCCTCCAGGCCTGTTTGACGGGTGAACCGTTGTGTGGGGAGGCGTTGTGTGGTGTACAGCGTGATTGTGTTGGGGGCAGAGGCGCGAGGCAGCTTGTCTCTACCCATGGTGCAGGACTAGGGGAGTCCCTCAGGTGTCCCCAAAATGTCGACGCTTCACAACTCAGACTCACCCTATAGAGCACCGGGCCACCAAGGGGGGCGAATTTACGTCTCTCCCGCAGGTGTCCAAAGAGCGTGGCAGTCCTAGTCGGCGGCCAGAGGGCAGCTGTCCTCCCCCAGCGCAGCCGGAGGCCCGGGCCAGGCGCACCTCAATACAGAGGCAGATGTAAGGGTCCCAGAAAGTCCCCGGGCTGCTCACCTCGGCATGGCCCATGCTCCAACTACCTCAGGGCAGCCATCCGTCCACTCCGCCTGCCAGCAGTGGCACCCGCCGCTCACTCCGATGCGGCGCCCGCCTCAGAAGCAGTCCTCAGGTGTGCAATAGAGACAGTCCCGGGGCATCCACGCAGACGGGAGCGGCAACGCAGGCAGTCCCAGCGGGCGTCCCAGCAGCCGGTCACCGCCGGCACAATGTCTCCAAGCCCGGGGCGAGCCCAGATCTGCTATGTCTCAGGAGCATTACCTCATCGGAGCTTCAGATGTATCACACAAGGGGCCCCCAATGCCCAGGGGGCCACCTACCACCGGCACCAGGTTCCGCAGGAGCTCCACAAGGAGAAATCTCTGGCCGCGCAACTGCGTCACACCACAGTCGTGCGCAGGCCACGGCCGGGCGCGGCCCACTGCAGGGAGCCGTGCTCGATTCTTGTTGTACGCCCTCGCAGGATATTCCTCCACCACAGAGAGTGGGACGCGACCGCCCGATGTCTCTAGGCAGCCGCCGCAGAACAAGCCCCTCCGGCACTCCTACATGGAGACGCCTCGTGGCGCACCTCCCGGTCCACGGCTCACCCAAGCGCTGGTGTGGCGGTGTAGGGACCCAACGCACTCCGGGAGGCCCCCGATGGCAATGGGTACCCCCTCCGGCTCAGCCAGGGTCCCCGAAGCAGTCAAAAGCGGGATCGCCGACTCCGGGCGCCAGCCGCGACTCGGTCGGCTGCAGGCCGAATCCCCGGCCTCGTGTAGTTCTCACTCGTCAGGCTGTCGGGCGCTCGGTCTCAGTGGCCGATATCAGGCCGTAGATCAGGCTCTCCCCCTCTTAGGGGGCCCCCAGCGCCTGCAGGGCCCTAGCCGCAACCACAGAGCAGCCGCAGGCGTCCAGGTGAAGGATATTTCAGGATTTCAGCGGCAGGCCGGTCGGGAGCCGAAGGAGCTCACGTCCTGTCGGCCATGCTGCTTGGCCACGCCCCAATCATTGTGTGTTAGTATTAAAGTACCTTTCTTTTACAAGTTAAAGTGCTTTCAGGATAGTGATTTGTGATTAGATGTTGATTTGAGTGCTAAGTCTCCAACCCCACACCATCTCTCTCAGTAAGCCTTCGGCTGCCAACATCACTACCCTGAGGTACAAATGCTAAAGGTGTGTTCTTGGTGCTGAGTTTTGGGCTCAATGCTTAAGTTAAGCCCTAGAACATCACCAGTACTAGGCTCTGATTGTCACAATCTGCACCCAGTTAACCCTCACTGCCCGGGCACTCCTGAAAAAGTTCCCACAGCCCCACTGCAGTTGCTGTTGTTAAAACTGTAGAAGTAAGGTGGACACTGTCTTCGGCTTAAACATCACACCCCAGCTGTAGACTCTGCTTGCTCCCTTTTAACTGATGAAATCATGAAAAAGCATCGCACTGCAGTGGCAGTGCTGGTTGACTCCTAATTGGACTCTTTCAATCACCCCTTGTTAGGTATCGCTAGCTTACTTCTGAATCACCTCCAGACAGTACCATGCATCTGGATTGATACGTATGCTCCGCACCACTCCGGTTATGAACAAAGCTCCCTGGCTTCCTACAAAGACCAAGCTCTCTTTTAAGGCACTAAGCCAGGCACACAAATTTCTGTTAGGGAAGATTCCCGCAATGACTCCTTGAATCGTATCCTTTAGCAGAACACTGCGATCGTCTAACTCCTTCTTTCTAGGAGGTCCTCACTTCAAAAAGCAGGACTTTGAGGAAGAGGTTTTTCTACTTAGGCTTCCTCTTTTTGGATTGCTCTTCCACTGGACTTCAGAGGAACATCTCATTGACTTAATTTTCATAAGTCTCAAAACCAATCGTTTGGGTTCCATGGCAGTGCAGTTTTCTATTCCGGGTGCTCTGAACTTCAGTTGCCTTCCTAACGTCCAGAAAGGCTACAGAGTTATTTGTCCATTCCGCATAACTGTGTCTCCCAGCAGTACAAACATAACCCAAATATCCAGGCAGAGCAGTGGGAATGGTTGAGCAGGTCATCCTACTGTGACTTATTGGAGACGATGCAGCGATTCCAGATCATTCGCTTGTAGCCACACAGTATGGTTCATCTAAGGTTTGCGCTCTCTACACGTGCTAGCGTTGAATCTCATCTTTTTGGTGGCAGCACAAAGACATACGCGAGTGGTACTTTGGATTGCACACAAACTTCCTGCGTCCTGTCCAAGGCCTTGGGCAGCATAGCGCTTCCCTAATGGTGTTTACTGGCAGGGCTCATGTGTCAGGAATGTTGTGGTTTCCTTCCTCATCCAACCCCTCTGGATCTGAATGTGAATTTTAGGGGAAGGGATGTTTTCACACATTGTAGGCGGTGTGCACATCTTTTCCTTTCAACTTCACACCCAGCTTGCTTCTGCTTTGCTTGTTACCCTCCCCATCAGCTCTTGCCAATTTCCCACGTAATCCAGTCAAGCAGACGCAGGTTTGTGGTCAGGCAACTGCCACATGGGTAATTTCTCCTTCAAAGGAAGGATTTATTTCCTCTGCTTCAGCAGGGTGATAATGTAAACCGGTGCTTGCTGCGGTATCCTTTCACATGAGAACTGCGCATGCCACCGAGGGGTCATGTAAGGTCTCAGAGAGAGTGCAAGTGCACGAGCTCGAGCAGGAGAAGTATCTTCAAGTGGTTGCCATGGTATCGCACTTGGAAGTTTCTCGACAGTATGGTGTCCAAGGTGGACTGCTCAATTGCACGCGCCCATCCCGGATTCGACCGGTGTCCGTCTACACCTGCATAGCACACCTTTGTCACGAAATTGGGTGGAAATCAGATTGTGGCCACATTACAGCCTTCCATTGCAAATAATGTTGATTTTATTCGCTTGGAAATCAAGTACAAATGTAATATGTAAAATCCAGTCTACCCTCAAATCTCTAGTGGATGTCAGATTTGGATGTGTCCCAAAAAGCACGAAAAACATGAGCAATTCCGCTTTTCACATACATCAAAACCCTTTTTCATCTAGTGATGTAAACATTCATATTTTACCTCAGGCGTTTACACGATCCCTGCAGCAAATAAATATTAACATGATCTTGCATTTTCTCCAAACGTTAGGGAATTTTACTGGTTTACCTCAAAATGTCTTTTTAACTCTGTATTGCACTATACTTGTTCCTTAATATGCTTTCAGCTTTCATCACGCATTCCATTAAACAAAACAAATGCGTAACAATGCATATATGCTACTTTTTTTGGGTTGTCACACTAAGTCAAGAAGTCAACTGGATGTTTTTGTTTGCTGTACTGTTTTTTAGGTCTCGGCTAGACAGTGCATGCTCTGTCTCTAAGAGACGTTTTGTGTTCTATCTGTGGGCTTACAGGCTGCCCACCTCCTACCGTTGGTAAACTTCAGTATTGCTCTCATTTTCTTCCATGCCATTCGTCATGGCATACGGGTGTCATGCCCGCTTCTTGTGTTTGGCCCTCCCCTAGTGCATGGACCAAGTACATGTCCCCTCACACAGCTCCCGGTTTGCAGAGCTATTTTTTGTTTTGTTTTCAGGCACTCAATAGGAGTACTTGTGTTTTCAGGCTGTCTCCCTTGTACACATACACACACATATCTAAAATGCATGCATGTGTACATAAACAAATGCATTTCTTAAAAAGTTATCAAAACACGAACAGCACATGTTTATTATTTGTTTTGCACGAGCCGATGGTATTGGAGCGCTTGTTCGTCCTCCATCTTGCCATAGTGCTAACACCAGCCAATGGTAATGGAGCGCTTTAAGTGCTCACCAGTTACATTACACAATGACACATTAATTTTCAGAGGCAGGGGGAAGTGTAAGTAATTTGCCCAGAATCATAAATTGTTCAGCTGACACCGAATTTCGAACCTGGTTCTCCAGCCATTACGCCAAATCCTCGCTTCACTTCATAGCTCAGCTGTTTCTCACTATCGCTTCCACATTTGTTCACCAAGACCACGTCAACACCGAACAAGCACTGGCAAAGCCAATAGATCTCGGCAATGCCCGACCTATTGGCCTTATCAATGTGAATGTCTTACAGCCATGTTGTCTAGCAGTACGTCTGCTGTTCAGCATGGCTGAAAGTCACTGAAAAAAGCTCTATGATGCGGCCAGTGCAGGCTACGTCATAGCGCTTTTTTTATGTTAGGAGGGGTAGGACAATAAGCTCAACATGGGGGCGAAGAGACTCGGCGTCGGCTCAACATCCTGTGATTCTGGACTTTCAGTAACTTTCAGCCATGCTGAACAACAGATGTGCTGGTAAATAACATGGCTAAAAGACATTCACATTGACAAGGCCAATAGCTCTGGCATTGCCGAGACCTATTGGCTTTGCCAATGCTTGTCTTCACAGCTGGGCTCACAAACGAAATATGAATAGTTTGAAACGATAGTGTTTCAAATAATTTTGAGCTATTTTATTCATTAAAAATATTTTGTGGTGTGGCTTACAAGATTCACCCTTGAAGTACAAAGTATCAGGGATTTGTTTCTGAAAATCTACTTTTGATATATTTTTATCAATGGTAAAAAACGGGTGTACATACACTTAAAAAGATCCAAAATAATCTTGTCATTCATGAAATGATCAATGTTCTTATATCTCTGAGTCGGGTTAAATGAGATGTCTTGCATTCACATGCAAATATTGCTGTCAGTATTCAAAAAGACCTTTGGGATGTACATCATAGATACCTGGCTAGTGCTTGTGGGTTCATTTTACTTCCAAATTTGTGACAGTCTGCCTGAACTGCATCAGATTGCCATCCTGGTGTTCCCTATTGTGTCCATATTGATCGATCTTCCACTCCTTCATGCTTGCATTCATGGGCATCAATTCACCAAAATGTCAGGTGTAGCGGAAGTGACATCCCACAGCATTTGACCTTTACTTTGAGGCACACACACCCATGCTTAAACATACACACACATTTACGCCCTCTCAGATAATCACTTTCACTTACATGCATGCATACAACATACAATTAAAAGCATTTTTTACTTATCTTAGCTGTTAGGGTCATATTTCAGCTAATTATACTAAATTTTTTATTACATTAGTAGTGAATAATATTCACTATTTCTGTAATAAAAATTTGACAGAAAACCTTGAAAATAGAGCTCCAAACGATGTCCATTAAGGTGAGCTGCTCATGTGTTCCAGGCACTGATTTTGCCACCTCTGAGACTAGTGGTCGCAAAGGCAGTGCCAGGGGTAGCAACACGGTCGGTATGGGAACCTGGCAAACAGCTCGGCCGGCCACAGGGGGGGAGGGGGGGGAGTGCTAATGGAAAGCACCACTCTCATCTCACCGCTGCTGCTTTTGTTGCAGGGGCACCCCAGGAGTCAAAAAACGGCCACCACCCTGGCGGCCCACCAGGCCAGTCCGGCCCTAGGTAGCCAGGAGCAAGCCAGGGGTTGCAGCTGCGACCCCTAAATGTTGTCCATGCTTGCATTGTCTTACATTACTCATGCATACATCTTCTTCTAGTCAACGTGATTCTCTTCTTTCAGTATTTTTTGCTTAGGTTTGTCTTTTACTTATGTATTTCACTCTCTCTACCACTAGTATCACCCTTCAAGGGCACCAGGGGTATTTGACTCTCTTGTTTCTGCACAGCAAAGGGCTGATAGTAAGTTGTTTGTATTTGCATCTCACAGTGTTGGCAGTAGCCACACTCCAGTACTGCTGGGAAATGTAGTTCAATGTCAAGGCACCGCCCTTCACACAAGCAAAATCTCACACCAGACAGTGGCAGCTCACTGCGAGCAGGTTTGAAGTATCGCTTCTTTACACCCACCAAACCATAAAAGGTAATCCATACTACCTAACATGCCTTCTGCCATTGGTCTCCCTTACTGATGCAAATGGAGCTTGTAACATTCAGTAAATCATACAGCTAACCCGCGTATTGGTGGTGCTCCCTGCCTTCTATGCATTACTGCACTCACTGGTTTTGACATTAACAATCCATAGTTCAGTTCTGTTCAAGCTCTAATGGACGAAGGACTGGGCCAACGATCAGCCAAGCAGCATTTCTTTACTTGGGAGAGGGGAGCGAGCCGTGCCGGATTGTTTTGCCTGCCCTTGCACCGCTGGGGACTCGGTGTCCCATGAGCCCCTGCTCTCTATCATGCGCATTTAACCCTTTCAGTGCTCATGACGGAATGGTTCCGTCATGAGCACAAGTGCTGCTGTGCTCATGACGGAACCATTCCGTCATGAGCACATGCTCAGAGAATCCCTCTGCTGCAGGCAGCAGAGGGATTTCCATATTTTTTTTTGCCTGGGGAGGTGGGGAAGAGCTCCCCCAACCTCCCCAGGCCTATTTTTAGTTTTTGATGCGCGCGATCGTCATTGAAACAAAAACGAAACTGAAACTTAGTTTCAGTTTCAGTGTTTCAGTGCTCGTGGGGCTATCTCAGCCCCCCGAGCACCGAAACACTTGGGAGAGGTATCGTTGGAAAGGGGAGAATCTCCCCTTTCCAATGGTACCATTCCCTAGTGGATCCCTGCTTGGGGATCACCCCAGGAGGGCGATCCCCAAGCAGGGATCCACCCACTAGCACCAGGGAGGGGGGAGCGGCCCCTTGGGCAAGGGCCTTTGCTCCCCCCCATGTTTTGTGGGCCAAATTCAGTCTTTCTGCCCCCCTGGGGGGCAGATGGGGCAGTAGCCCCCAATCTGCCCCCCCGGGGGGGCAGGAAGCCCACTAGAAGCGAGGGATTTATTTTATTGCAAAATAGGGGTGGGGGCTGCCCAATATGGGCACACCATAGCCCCCACCCCCCTGCACAATTAGAGTCTTTCTGCCCCCCCTGGGGGACAGAAAGTCCACTAGAAACCAGGGATTTTTTTTTTATTGACGTTGGGGCTGCCCAAAAAAGGGCATGGCAATGCCCCCACCCCCTCCCCAGAGAAACATCCGTCTTTCTGCCCCCCCAGGGGGCAGACAGGGGCAGTAGCCCCCAATCGGCCCCCCAAGGGGGCAGAAAGCCCACTAGAAACCAGGCATTATTTTTTTTAATTGACGTTGGGGTGGGGGCTGCCCAAAAAGGGCATGGCAATGCCCCCACCACACCCCAGAGAAATGTCAGTCTTTCTGCCCCCCCAGGAGGGCAAAAAGCCCACTAAATGCCAGGGATTTTTTGGGGCAAATCTGAATTAGGGTGGGGGCTGCCCAAAATGGGCATGGCAATGCCCCCACCCCACCCCAGAGAAATGTCAGTCTTTCTGCCCCCCCTGGGGGGCAGCAGCCCCCAATCTGCCCCCCCCCGGGAGGGCAAAAAACCCACTAGACGCCAGGGATTTTTTTGGGCAAATTTTAATTAGGGTGGGTGCATTGGCATGCCTGTTTTGGGCAGCCCCCACCCTAATTAAAATTTGCCCAAAAGAATCCCTGGCGTCTAGTGGGCTTTCTGCCCCCCCCTGGGGGGCAAAAAGCCCACTAGACGCGAGGATTTTTTTTTGGCCAAATTTGAATTCGGGTGGGGCTGCCCAAAACGGGCATGCCAATGCCCCCACCCCCGCCCCCGCAAAAAATACAGCCTTCCTGCCCCCCCTGGGGGGCAGATGGGGCAGTAGCCCCCAATCTGCCCCCCCCGGGAGGGCAAAAAACCCACTAGACGCCAGGGATTTTTTTGGGCAAATTTTAATTAGGGTGGGTGCATTGGCATGCCTGTTTTGGGCAGCCCCCACCCTAATTAAAATTTGCCCAAAAGAATCCCTGGCGTCTAGTGGGCTTTCTGCCCCCCCTGGGGGGCAAAAAGCCCCCTAGACGCGAGGAATGTTTTTTGGCCAAATTTGAATTCGGGTGGGGCTGCCCAAAACGGGCATGCCAATGCCCCCACCCCCTCCCCCGCAAAAATTACAGCCTTCCTGCCCCCCCTGGGGGGCAGATGGGGCAGTAGCCCCCAATCTGCCCCCCCGGGGGGGCAAAAAGCCCACTAGACGCCAGGGATTTTTTTGGGCAAATTTTAATTAGGGTGGGGGCATTGGCATGCCCGTTTTGGGCAGCCCCCACCCTAATTAAAATTTGCCCAAGAATATCCCTGCCGTCTAGTGGGCTTTCTGCCCCCCCGGGGGGGGCAAAAAGCCCACTAGACGCCAGGGATTTTTTTGGGGCAAATTTGAATTAGGGTGGGGGCTGCCCAAAACGGGCATGCCCATGCCCCTACCCCATCCCCTGCAAAAATTACAGCCTTTCTGCCCCCCCTGGGGGGCAGATGGGGCAGTAGCCCCCAATCTGCCCCCCCCCGGGGGGGGGCAAAAAGCCCACTAGACTCCAGGGATTTTTTGGGGCAAATTTGAATTAGGGTGGGGGCTGCCCCCACCCTCCCGCAAAAACTACAGCCTTCCTGCCCCCCCGGGGGCAATATGGGGCAGTAGCCCCCAATCTGCCCCCCCGGGGGGGCAAAAAGCCCACTAGACGCCAACGATTACGCTGGCTTTTTTTATGCGTGGGGGTGGGAGGAAATTTGTGGATCCACGTAGATTCCAGAACTTTCCCACACAGAAATTTGAGAAAAAAGTGATTTGTTCAGCTAAATTTGAGGTTTGCAGGGGATTCTGGGTAGGAAAACGTTGGGGGACCCACGCAAGCCATACCTCGCTGGACTCCCCCGGTTGTCTAGTTTTCAGAAATGTATGGGTTTGGTAGGTTTCCCTAGATGGCCGCTGAGCCCGGGGCCAAAAACTCATGGGACCCCCCTTGCAAAACCAGGTTGTTTTGTGATAGGTAATTTTGATGTCACCTCAATAGGTTTTGGGCCCTTGCCTGTCACGGGTACTTGACCCACCCACGCGAGTGAGGTATCATTTTCTCGGGAGACCTGGGGGAACGCTGGGTGGGAGGAAATTTGTGGATCCACGTAGATTCCAGAACTTTCCCACACAGAAATTTAAGAAAAAAGGGATTTTTTTCAGCTAAATTTGAGGTTTGCAGGGGATTCTGGGTAGAAAAACGTTGGGGGACCCACGCAAGCCATACCTCGCTGGACTCCCCCGGGTGTCTAGTTTTCAGAAATGTGTGGGTTTGGTAGGTTTCCCTAGATGGCCGCCGAGCCCGGGGCCAAAAACTCATGGGACCCCCCTTGCAAAACCAGGTTGTTTTGTGATAGGTAATTTTGATGTCGCCTCAATAGGTTTTGGGCCGTTTCCTGTCGCAGGCACTAGGCCTACCCACACAAGTGAGGTACCATTTTTCTCGGAAGACTTTGGGGGACGCGGGGTGGGTGGAAATTTGTGGATCCACGCAGATTCCAGAACTTTCCACCACAGAAATGTGAGGAAAATGTGTTTTTTTGACAAATGTTTAGGTTTGCAAGGGATTCTGGGTAACAGAACCTGGTGAGAGCCAGTCAAGTCACCCCATCCTGGATTCCCCTGGGTGTATAGTTTTCAAAAATGTATAGGTTTGCTATGTTTCCCTAGGTGCCGGCAGAGCTAGGGTTCAAAATCTACAGCTAGGCACTTTGCAAAAAAAGGGTCAGTTTTCACTCTGAAAATGTGGTGTGTCCACGTTGCGTTTTGGGCCGTTTCCTGTCACGGGCACTAGGCCTACCCACACAAGTGAGGTACCATTTTTCTCAGAAGACTTTGGGGAACGCGGGGTGGGTAGAAATTTGTAGATCCACGCAGATTCCAGAACTTTCCACCACAGAAATGTGTTTTTTTGGACAAATGTTTAGGTTTGCAAGGGATTCTGGGTAACAGAACCTGGTGAGGGCCAGTCAAGTCACCCCATCCTGGATTCCCCTGGGTGTCTAGTTTTCAAAAATGTATAGGTTTGCTAGGTTTCCCTAGGTGCCGGCAGAGCTAGGGTTCAAAATCTACAGCTAGGCACTTTGCAAGAAAAGGGTCAGTTTTCACTCTGAAAATGTGGTGTGTCCACGTTGCGTTTTGGGCCGTTTCCTGTCGCGGGCACTAGGCCTACCCACACAAGTGAGGTACCATTTTTCTCGGTAGACTTTGGGGAACGCGGGGTGGGTGGAAATTTGTGGATCCACGCAGATTCCAGAACTTTCCACCACAGAAATGTGAGGAAAATGTGTTTTTTTTGGACAAATGTTTAGGTTTGCAAGGCATTCTGGGTAACAGGACCTGGTGAGAGCCAGTCAAGTCACCCCATCCTGGATTCCCCTGGGTGTCTAGTTTTCAAAAATGTATAGGTTTGCCAGGTTTCCCTAGGTGCCGGCAGAGCTAGGGTTCAAAACCTACAGCTAGGCACTTTGGAAAAAAAGGGTCAGTTTTCACTCTGAAAATGTGGTGTGTCCACGTTGCGTTTTGGGCCGTTTCCTGTCGCGGGCACTAGGCCTACCCACACAAGTGAGGTACCATTTTTCTCGTAAGACATTGGGGAACGCGGGGTGGGTGGAAATTTGTGGATCCACGCAGATTCCAGAACTTACCACCACAGAAATGTGAGAAAAATGTGTTTTTTTGGACAATTTTCTTTTAGTTTGCAAGGGATTCTGGGTAACAGAACCTGGTGAGAGCCAGTCAAGTCACCCCATCCTGGATTCCCCTGGGTGTCTAGTTTTAAAAATGTATAGGTTTGCCAGGTTTCCCTAGGTGCCGGCAGAGCTAGGGTTCAAAATCTACAGCTAGGCACTTTGGAAAAAAAGGGCCAGTTTTCACTCTGAAAATATGGTGTGTCCACGTTGCGTTTTGGGCCGTTTCCTGTCGCAGGCACTAGGCCTACCCACACAAGTGAGGTACCATTTTTCTCGGAAGACATTGGGGAACGCGGGGTGGGTGGAAATTTGTGGATCCACGCAGATTCCAGAACTTTCCACCACAGAAATGTGAGGAAAATGTGTTTTTTTGGACAAATCTTTAGGTTTGCAAGGGATTCTGGGTAACAGAACCTGGTGAGAGCCAGTCAAGTCACCCCATCCTGTATTCCCCTGGGTGTCTAGTTTTCAAAAATGTATAGGTTTGCTAGGTTTACCTAGGTGCTGGCAGAGCTAGGGTTCAAAATCTACAGCAAGGCACTTTGCAAAAAAAGGGTCAGTTTTCACTCTGAAAATGTGGTGTGTCCACGTTGCGTTTTGGGCCGTTTCCTGTCGCGGGCACTAGGCCTACCCACACAAGTGAGGTACCATTTTTCTCAGAAGACTTTGGGGAACGCGGGGTGGGTGGAAATTTGTGGATCCACGCAGATTCCAGAACTTTCCACCACAGAAATGTGAGGAAAATTTGTTTTGTTTGACAAATTTTTAGGTTTGCAAGGGATTCTGAGTAACAGAACCTGGTGAGAGCCAGTCAAGTCACCTCATCCTGGATTCCCCAGGGTGTCTAGTTTAAAAAAATGTATAGGTTTGCTAGGTTTCCCTAGGTGCCGGCAGAGCTAGGGTTCAAAATCTACAGCTAGGCACCTTGCAAAAAAAGGGTCAGTTTTCACTGTAAAAATAAAAGTGTGTCCACGTTGCGTTTTGAGCCGTTTCCTGTCGCGGGCACTAGGCCTACCCACACAAGTGAGGTACCATTTTTATCGGGAGACTTAGGGTAACACAGAATTGTAGAGCAACTGTTATTACCTTTTGACTTTCGATGCGTTTCTGCCTTCCAAATGAAAGACAATGTGTAAAAAAGAAGTCATTTTGAAAAATGACCTATAATTCTCATGCTAGTATGGGTACTCACAATTTCGGAAATGTGCAAATATCTACTGTTTCTAAACTCTATATTTTGTTCCTATTTCAGAAATACATAGGTGTCTTTCATACCGATTTTTTCATGTATATATTTTCCCAAATGAATTGCTCTATACCCGGTACATAATAAAAAACCATTGCAAGACGCTGCTCAGTTATTGGCTCAGGGTTCGTCGGGGTCTTGGTGAACCTACAAGTCCTATATATCCCCACAACCAGAAAGATCCAGCGGATGTAACGTTATATTGCTTTTAAACAGCTCTCATAATTTGAAGAAGTTACAGGTGAAAACGTTGGCACAAATGGCTGCTTTTTTCAACTAATTTTCAATTTTTCCTATATTCAACTGTTAGTTTCTATAAAGAAACCTTGAAGGATCTACACAAATGACCCCTTGCTGAATTCACAATTTTGTCTACTTTTCAAAAATGCATAGCTTTTCAGGATCCATTATTGCTTTCATTCCCATTTCTACCATTAACTGGAAGAAGGTTGAAAGCACAATAAGTAGCAAAAATAGGCTATGTCCCAGAAAAATGCCAAAACTGTGTAAAAATTTTTAGTTTTCTGACAAAAGTCTGCTTGTCCCTGAAATCTGGGAAGATGGTGATTTCAGCACCACAACCCCTTTTTTGATACCATTTGCAGGGAAAAAACCAGACGCTTTCATCTGTAGCCCTTTTTTCCCATTTTTCCAAAAAAACACAACATTTTGTTGTATTTTGACTAATTTCTGAGTCCCCTCCAGGGGAATCCACAAACCCTGGGTACCTTTAGAATCCTCATGATGTTGGAAGAAAAGGACGCAAATTTGGCGTGGATACCTTATGTGGTCTAAAAGTTTGAGGGGCCTAAGCGCGAACTACCCCAAATAGCCAAAAAAGGGCTTAGCACAGGGGGGGAAAAGGCCTAGCAGCGAAGGGGTTAAAACACCAGCAGTCCTGCGGTCTGTGTGACCGCCAATGATCAGCCAAGCAGCATTTCCTTACCTGGGAGAGGGGAGCGAGCCGTGCCGGATTGTTTTTCCTGCCCTTGCACCGCTGGGGACTCAGTGTCCCGGGAGCCCCTGCTCTCTATCACATGCATTTAAAGCGCCAGCAGTCCTGCAGTGCAGGTCGCGCCCGGGACGTGCCCGGGCCAAGGGCTGACCCGTCCATGCCCGTCAGAGCCCGGAGGAGGCTGGGCTGGGTCCCCCCTCTAACCTGGGTTATCTGACCTCCTGTACTAAACCTTAGAGTTATATCAGTCTATCACGGGTAAACTGAAAGCCAAGACGGGTGATCAAGGGTCAGGCCATAAACACTCTGGATTCTTTTCTCCTAAGGGCTGCAGGCGTGCTTTCAAAAGAGATAGAGATGGCTGAAAGAAGGATGTCTGGATGAGAGGTGAGTCTACCGACTCAACAATTGGTCCCTTTACTTGATGACATGTTGACCCGAGCAGATGCTAATCCTTTTCCCTTATCTGCTGGCATGCTACCGGACCCGCAATCGCTGGCAAGCGGTACTGGTAATCAAGAGTCGCCTGAAGAGCCACCCATGAAAAAAAAGAGGGGTGGGAGGCTGCAGAGACTTCCAAAATCTAACACAGGTGCTGGGAAAGATCTCCCGCGAATGATTCCACCTGAGACTGTGAGACCCACTGCAGAGCTGGAACAAACTATTTCCCGCCTTTTACAACGTTTAATGGATAGCTTGAAACGAATTGAAGATAGTCTAGCTTTACTCAACTTGCGGGGGTGGTATATATGAGAGGGTACATAAGGCTTCTGAGCTGGCCAATAAATGTACTGATTCCCTAATGCTTACCCTCCATCCTGCAGTTAGGAACGAACTTTTGGTGGCCCCTTCTCAGACACAGGGTGATGTGGAGACAACTGTGGGGGGGGGGGGAGGGGGGGAAATTTGTAGTACCCATATACAACCGGCCCCCTCAACCTATTTGCTATACCAAGCACCAGATTATTACCGTAACGATTCTGGAAATATTAACTTTGGTAATCAGGTTACCCAAACAGAACCGAATAATCGGCAGGTCACACTTTTACCTAGAACTACAGTTACAACTAGAGTCAGACAGGTTCGACCTGGGGATGGATGGGAAGGTCCTTTACCACACAATTATTCTAATTTAAATCTCCCCCGGTCTCCTGTTAGTTTGTGATCATTTTAGCAAATGCTCCACAATTGCATCGTACGCAGTTGGAATCCACACACCAACTGATGAACAAAGCATTACACTGGTTGTCCAAGTATGCTGACGCTTATGAAGGTCCTGATATATCAAACCATATTATTATGGCTAGGAGAGTCCAATGGGTGGGTAACTCTCCAAAAATAATCAGAGGGGACTGCATAGTAATTAATTTCAATAATCAGCATCTTGTGAAATATCTCCTGGATATACTCCCTAACTGCCCTTCGGCAACTACACAGATTCACGCATTACCATTGGGGTTCTTTTACAGGCCACAGGGTCTCAAATTATTTGGCTCAGGGCGCGGTAGTAACTTCGCACCCCCTTTCTCAAGCACCCCAGATATAATTAATCCTATAGCGGCCATAGCACTGGATAACACATTTGCCGTTCTGGAGGGGCTCGAAGCATGTGATTGACGGGAGGTAGGTAGGAAGGCTCAGCACATTAAGGCCCAACAGGAGGAGAACTCTGTAATTGTTAGCCATATATCAGAGTCCAGAAGTGATATGATAAAATCATTACATTGGAATATAGCTGGGCTCCGATCTAAGTTGGGCAACCCAGAATGGACCAGGCTTATACATCAATATGATTTAGTATGCCTACAAGAAACGTGGGAAGTTAACGCTGTCCATATTGATGGATTCCGTACATTTCATACGCCAGCAATCCCTTCAAGGTCGGGTAGAGCAAGAGGAGGCCTTCTGACTCTGATTAGAAACACCCTGCGTGTGAAAATCTTTGAGATTATTACTGAGTCCCCTTACTTCCGTCTTATAAGTTATAGTGTGTAACGGGCCGGGTGCAGAAGACATGTTGCTAATACATTTTTATAATAACAATTTTGAGGGTAATATGTCCCTGGTGATCGATTCACTAGTGAGAGCAATTGATAGGGCCAGGATTAACCATCATAACCCTCTGAATATAGTGTGGATGGGCGACTTTAACGCTCATAGTTGTACCATGTTATCGACAACAATATGCGGTCTAATTGATGAAGAGGGTGTTGTACTGTCGCATTTTTCACACACCCCTTATGGGAACGCGCTGAATAGGCTTCTGACCATAAGAAATATGGAGATACTTAACCCGATTGATGAATCCACGTTGCTATAGGAAAAAACGTTTGGAAATACTATTCATGGCACTACTATGGGTTACCTGTTGGACGCGATGCCCTTAAAATTACTTTTTAGTCCGGTGCAAACCCTCATTACAGCTTTTAGTGATCACACCGCTATTACCTTCCAAATCCAATGGAAAGATTGTTTTAAACTGTCCGATAGGAGAATCCCTGCTCCAACTATAGTGAGAAGAAATGGTATAGCCCTCAAATGGGCTAAGATAAATAAGGCTGAACTAATACCCAGTATAGTTGGGAGTACTCAGGAAGAAATATTGACTTGCTTAGACTTCCACACTGAACCCTTGTGTATAGTGCAGGCATTTGTATCAATACTGAATGCTGTGGAAAGCAACTTATTGTCCCGGAAGAGGACTTTGAAATCACTGGCCCGAGCTGGTTTGACGCTGCTTGCACCAAGGCACTCAGTAAGTTACATTATGGCACTCAGGAAGAACCCAAGAGACAAGGAACTGGTTATATATCTCCACCGTCAATATAAGGAAAGCAGAAGGACTAGACTCGGAGCTCTGAAGGAGGATGCCTGGGAAAATGTACAACATGCTGCTTCCTCTATAAACTCAAAAGAGTTCTGGGCCATAACTAATTCACCATTCTTGAAACAAGACACAGGTCCAACCTTAGTGGTCCATGTGGGAGAGGATGCGTGGGTTGACCACTACATAAATATATTTGGGTCTGTTTCTGAAAGGGAACTTTTAACCCATAATGTTGAGACCAGTGATGTGCAAATCCCTATTATCTTCTTTATGGTAGAGGTAAAATGTGGTTTGTTGTAATGTAGTGGTGCTAAAGCTCCCGGCACAGATGGATCCCCCATAGATTTCTTTTTGGAAAACCCAGACCTTTGGATTCCACTACTGACGAACGTTTTTAACGCAATTACGGAAGCGGGCCCCCAGATTCATGGAAGAAGACAATCATTTTGCCAATACATAAGAAGGGGGATAAATCACTGCCTAAAAATTACAGGCCCATCTCACTTCTAGACGGCACAGTTAAGTTAATGGGCCCTCTATTATTAAATAGATTAGAGGATTCGGCCACTGCCAAAAACATTTTATTACCGGCACAATATGGTTTTAAAAAAGGGATGGGGACCATGGATCAATGTTTAAACCTGAATTTAATTGTAGCAAAGTACTCTCAAGCTAGAGAAGGAAACCTTTTTATGGCATTTATGGACCTCTCTGCAGCGTTCGATTGTGTTTCACATAGTAAGTTATGGAGCATTATGAAAGAAATGGGTGTTGATGAAGCCATAATATTTTTCATACGCCAATTATATTCCCAATCTTCTGCGTGTGTTAGATATGGTAGCCAGGGGGAAATTACAAGATCATTCCCTATTCTTAGGGGAGTCAGGCAGGGTTGCGTCCTGGCTCCCTTTTTGTTTTCCCTTTATACCAACGGTGTGGAATCAGCAGTGGTTCATTCCATAACCGATGTCCCCATGGCTAATTAAAATACACATTCCTATACTGCTGTACCAGATGATGCCGTATTGATAGCTAGGACTGGTTTAGCACTGCAAACGCTTATTGATAATTATGTGTCTTATATGTCTTCATTGGATCTCCGGATCAACGAAACGAAAACATATATTTTAATCACGGGGAAACGACCTAGAAGACTCCCTTCTTTTTATATCTCTGCCTGTAAAGTTGAAATTGCCCAGACTTTTTTTATATTTGGGTGTTTTATTTAATAGCTCGGGCACATGATCAAATACAGTAACGAATAGATGTAATGCACTAGAAAAGAGCATTATGGACATAGTTTCCTTTGTGAAAAATTAGGTTCAAAGCCACTGGAGCCAATTCAAAAGATTTATTCTGCAAAAGCAATTTCATCAGCCACATATGGGGCAGAGATTTGGGGAATGACGAGGGCTGATGCAATACAATGAATAGAAGATGGTTTTTACAAGAAATTATTAGCTCTTCCTAAAAGCTGCTCAAATTTTTATTTGCATAAAGAGCTGAATATTCCCTATATCTCAGACTTCATTTGCCTTGCTCCTGTTTTACTTTGGCATTCAATTTGGCAGGGGGATTTGGTTGCATTTACACAAAACATCATTAAGGATTGCTTAACTCTTGACTAGGTTCATAAGGTACCATGGATCAAATATGTAAAAGAAACATTAATAGTATTGGGCCCTGAATCCCTTTATAAGGAATCCACTCAACTGCCACTCAGTCTCTAAAGCTGAAATTAAATCCCGATTCAGTATGCATCGGGGAAATGAAAGATATGCACAAAATTGTAACAAAACCATGGTATTATTATATCTGGGACTTCCCTCTATCCCTTTTGATTTAAACTTCTATCTAGTTTTTGTTACAAATACCCAACATTGATATGTATTGGTGCGATTTAGATTAAACCTTATGCCTTGCATGCTGGGATTTCCCGCGGGAGTTTACTGACTCAATGAATTGCCAGTTTGCCCGTGTGATCGTACCTCCGCCCAATCTAATCTTCACCTTATCTTCTTTTGCAAATTGTATTTGTTACATCGTAAAAAGTTTATTATTCCTCTTTTGCGGAAATATAAATTTGTGCAATGTCGCCCAGCTCTCTGCTTTCTACAAATGCTCCATGATTCTTACGTGTGTTTTTCCCTTGCATCTTTTTTATGTATGGCCTTAACAACTAGGACAATTAATTGCCTTGTAACATTATTTTAATCCCAGTTTGGAATTTCGTACATTCCTCTAAAAATTGGATGGATTTAGTAATTACCAAATGGAGGGTTTTTTAGCTACTGCTTTTAGTCATGGTTTTTATATTTTTAGAAAAAATAGTTATTTGTATTTAAAATACTGGAAATGTGATGTATTATTGAATATGCATTTTACGTTGTATTGTACTTTTATGATCTTATTTTCTGAGATCGAATAAAGTTGATTGACTGACTAACTGACTGACTGGGCATGGTAGTAGTAGCAATAGATGTTATACATGCATCATAACATAAAATTAGAATTGGGCATGACTTGCTAATAAGAATTGCCCACACTTTTCATGGTGATTTCCAAGGGAAACATCCTTTATCCTGCAGTCAGAACCACAACCTGCCTTTACAACGCAGTCACTACCCCGACTGCGATGTTACCACATATTTCTTTACAACGGCTTGCGTTAGGGGGCGCGTTGTTGGACTGGTGTTGGATTTTAAGTCCAACACCATCCCTGCTGTTGAGTAGACTGGAGTTGGAATAAAAAAGTCCAGCAGCCCCCTAAGGCAAGTTGTTGCAACGACTTGCGGGGGTCAAGGAACGCGTGGTAATGTCGAAGTCGGGCTAGTGACTGCTTTGTAAAGGCATGCTAGGTAAATGCATGCGGGGTTCCATCATACAACTGATTTCCAAGAAAAACTTCTTCACGAGCTACACCATGTTTCACAGACAGGGACACAAAGATTGTCACTCTTCTTTAAAATCAAAACTTTGCTGCATCTGGCACATAGGAACAAACCACTGCTCAAGCATAGGTAACCCATCACTAGAGAACATTATAAATACATACACACAGAGTAGCATTTTCGTAAATAAACTAGTACAAAATTCCTGCACACTTAGGCACTCCACTTGTTCAGGTACTTGCAGCAAAACCACTGCATGTGGGTTGAAGCATGAACACGCAGTGTACTGAGTGTGGTTTGCAGATTATCTGCACCACCTCCCAATGAGTCCTTGCAGGCAGCTCATTGACATTTTCTTATCCAATGCACAGTGTGTAGACTAAGATGGGTGATGTCAACCCTTAAATGTGCAAGTCTCAGCCCTCCATTCCGGGGTTCAATTACCAAATGCACTATTTAATTGTTTTTAATCCAACAGCAAAGGACAGTCATTGTATTATGGTCAGCACTGGGCGAAATATTAATTATGCCGGCATAATTTTGGTGATTTTGCATAACGATTCCCATAGCTCACTGCGTCTCTTGTCACTCAAGCTGCACCTCGCTGATGAGGTCAAACGCGGCGGAAACATATCTGAGTTTGCTTGTGTTAAAATACACTGGGGATGTGGTTTAGTAGTTTGGGCTAGATTTTCCCTTTTGGGGTTTGTTGAGACATGAAGTCGTAGTAGATAAAAGTTATTTATTAAGTAAATAACAATAAACAAGGCCCACACGCAGGTGGAAGTGAAAAGCACAGCTCCTGAGTGAGAATAAATCAATTCTGCCCCAACATTCCATTACATCATATATATACAGGTTGGCAGGTATAATGTGACATCATAATGTGTGAAGGGCGTGATTGGACAAGGAATAAAGATGAGAAGAGAGAGCAAGGAGAAAAGGTAGAGTGTAGAGATAACTGAAGATATGGTTGCTATGAACAGGTACAACATCTCCTTTCCTTCAAAAGGAAAAATATAAGATCAATAAAGTACAAAATTATCAAAATGTTTTGGTTGTTTGATTACTCTTCTTCTAGGTAAATTCTCGTTAAAATGTGAAGTACCAGATAAGTCACAGTTTTCAAATGCATTAGATTCATGTTTCACAGTTGAACCCGAATCATCAGTAAGTCCCTGAGATTGAGAAAAGATATCAAGTTCTCCTGAAGTTGCAAAAGTTTCATTGTTTCTTGGAAAAGATGTGGATTGTGATGTGGGTGAATTAACTACTTCATAATTAACGTCACCATTTGCAAAATTGTGTTTGAAGCTTCTTCTTCAAGATCATTAAACTCCCAAAAACTTCCTTCATTATCAGTATCATCTATGGTCTTATTCTTTAGGAGAATTTCTTCCTGACCAGGCTTGAGACATACGACATCACTCTTACTCCACTGTCCTTTTTTGCCTAAGTTAACTGAACCATTAGATACACTTATAACTTTGTATGGTCTGGTAAAGGTAGACTCACCTTTCTGTACTTTAATAGGTTTTTTGATGATGACAAAATCCCCTTTTTTGAATATCTTATTTTTAGTTTTGTTACTTACATCATGATAAGCCTTTGTCAAGATTTGCTTGTCAACAATTTTCTGATGTACATTTACTACTTTATCATCAATCTTAATGCTTTCTGAATTCTCTTGATACCAATTCCTAAAAGTAGTATTACCTTTTCTTCCCCTCATCAAAAAAAATGGTGTGTGTCCTGTAATTTTATTCTCAGTGTTGTTATAACTAAAAACTTTTTCACAAATATGTTCTTTAACTGGCAAATGAGAAGCAATAGTAAGTTGAACGCCTTCTTTTAGGAATCTATTAACACGTTCCACTTGTCCGTTAGAGGAGGGGCTGTATAAGGGTGTTTTTTCTTACCTAATGCCTAACATCTTTAAGTAATTACACATTTTTGAAGAGACTAATTGTGTACCATTATCAGATACTAAAACTTTTGGTTGTCCCTCAATAGCAAAAATTCTGTTTAAGTAATCAATTATAATATCTGTAGTTATATTTGGAATAAATTCGTAATGAATCCACTTTGAGTAGTAATCAGATAACACAACAAGATATTTACAATTGCTTTCTAAACATTTGAAGGGTCCTGAAAAATCAATTGCAACTTTAGACCATGGTCCCTTGGGTATTTCAATCATTTGCATTTCATTTTTGCAAACCTTCCAATGCTTATCTGCTTTCAAGCATTCTACACAAAAATCAACATGTTTGTTAACATCAGAATTTAATCCTGGCCACCAATAATAACCTTTTAGAATACTCTTAGTAGCTGTGGATCCTGGATGACCTCTATGTGCAAGGCATATGAGTCTTTTTCTGAGCTCATAAGGTGGAATGAATAAATCATGTCTCATAAGTAAACCATTAACAACAGTTAGTTCATCTGCAACCTGATGATAACATTTTAAGTCATTGTTTAAATTACGTAATGGTGGCCATTTGCTAATTACAAATTCTTTAACTTTTTGCAAGGTACAGTCATTTTGTAGTTTTTCAATCCATTCACTTTCTGTAATGGCTCCATTACTTAAAATGGTAGCATCAATTGGAGCAACTACACATTCTACTTCATCATTAACTTCTTCTTCACTTCCTACAAGTGGCATTCTTGAGAGGTAATCAGCACGAGAATTTAAATTACCTGGAATGTGTTTGACTTTAAAATTATATTCTTGCAATTTTGCAATAAGTTTTACAAGTCTCGAGGATGCTTTTCCATTTCCTCTCCCACAGCCATCCATCATATACATCAGGGGTTTATGGTCAGTAATGAACTCAAATTCTTCACCCCATAAATAAGTTTCAATTTTTCAACGGCCCAAACACAAGCTAGTGTTTCCCGCTCAATGGTGCTATAAAATAGCTCAGCTTGTTTTAGTCGTCTAGAAATAAAACCAATGGTAAATTCTCCTCTCCCTTTTTTTTGACTAAAGACAGCACCGATTCCTACTGCACTAGCATCAACAGTAATGATATTTTTCCTTGCTGGATCAAATGGAAATAATGCAGGTGCACACAGAATAGATCTTTTAACTTCTTCAAAAGCACAATTTTGTTGTTCTTCCCATATAAATTTTTCTCCTTTGCGTAAGAGTTTCCTTAAAGGTTCAACCTTTTCAGCATACCCTTCTATAAATCTTGAATAATACTCACAGAGACCCATAAATGACTTTAAAGTCTCTTTGTCATTTGGGTAAGGTGCTTCTCTAATTGCTTTTACCAAGTCATCTTTGGGTTTTATTCCTTCTGCTGTAAATTGATGTCCTAAATAATCTATTTTATCCTGTGCAAATTTACATTTTTTTTTGTGACTGTCATTCCTTTCTCTTTAAGTATTTTGAGAACGTCACACAAAATTTTGTTATGTTCAAACATGGTAGGGGCATGCACTAAAATGTCGTCCTGGAATTTTTCAACTCCCTTTATGTCTTTAAAAATTATGTCCATCAATTTTTGAAAGACGCTTGCGGCTGAAGCGAGTCCAAAGGGTAGTCTCACAAATCTGTAAGCTCCGAAGGGAGTCACAAAAGTTGTGAGATCTTTAGACTCCTCCGCAAGCTTGATTTGATGGTCTGCCGACTTGAGATCAATCAAGGAAAACACTTTTGAACCTGAAGTGGATGCCAAAATCTCCTGAAGTTTTGGCAAGGGATGGCAATCCACCACAATGTTCTTGTTGAGAGACCTCAAGTCGGCACACAACCTGATATCACCTGTTTTTTTTTTTGTAACGACAATGGCAGAAACCCACTCTGAGGAATCTGTTTCCTCTATAACACCCTCTTCACAAAGTTTATTAAGTAACTCTTTAAGCTCTTTTCTAACTGACAAGGGTACTGGCCTAACTTTGTAGGAAGTAGGAATGGCACCTTCTTTTAATTTGATTTTGTGTTCAAATCCCTTAACACATCCAATGTGCTCTTCAAACACTTCTTTGTTCTTATCTAGAACTGCCTCAAGAGTAAATTGTTTTTCCTCAATGCTTATACAGTCAACAAAATTCTCATCCAAGACTATTGGTTCATCAGAACCAGGTTTCAAGATAACACCTAATTTTGCTAAGTCTTTCCAACCTACTATATTACGTCCTTTCTTAGCCACATATATTTTTGTAAATATTTCTCTTCCTTTGAAAGCTAATGAATCCTCAAAATATCCAACCATTTCTATTTCAAAATCGCCAAAGGCTTTTGGATTAACATCAGTTTCATTTAAATTACAGTTTTTCCAAATATTTTCAAACGTTTTGTCAGAAATTATGGTAATTGGTGATCCGGAGTCAGCCATAATTTGTAACTCCACTTCACCATTAAGTACACAACCTAAAGGTGCTCTAATCCTACTTTCAGGTGCATCAATAGAAAGAACTATGTTAGAACAAATTTCTTCATCAAATTCCTCCACGGCATTTACTTTAACTTTGTTTCTAAAATTGCTTTTTAAATTTTTGCATGACAAAGCAAAATGTCCAACCTTTTGACACTTAGCACACCTTTTTCCCAAGGCAGGACATCCCTGAAAATCTGCCAAATGATTCTTCGATCCACACCTGTAACAACAGTAAGTTTTACCTTCATTACTCTTGTCTTCTTTTTTCTTAGTACCAAATTTCTGCTCAAATCTTTTCTTATCCTGTAAAGCAAAAACATTAGTTGCATTCATACTATCTTTAGATATTTCAATAGACGATAATAAAGAGCGCTCAATCCCTTTAGCAATGTCTATAACCTCCTGCAAGGTGGGATTCCTACAAGCAAGTAATCGTTCTTAGATCTTTTTTGAGTAACAATGAAATACAAACTGGTCCCTGATAGATATATCCACCATTTCATTGTATTCACATTTAGTAGCAAGAACCCTTAACGCTGCAATGTACTCTTCAATAGACTCTCCTTCCACTTGTTTGCGCATGGCAAATTTATGTCTGCCAACCATAATGTTTGGTTCCTCTGAAAACTGCTTCTCCGTGCGTTTAACAGCCTCCTGATACTCATTAATGGGAATAAATTGTCCTGGAGGATGTTCGAATTCAGGCAAACTATTACAAATTTCCTGCCCTGCATTGCCCAGTAAACCAAACATAATGGCTTTTTTTCTTTCTGCACAATACTCTTTTCCGTCTATAGCCACCAAGTAGTTTTCAAATGCCCTATGCCAATTCTTCCAGCGCATGGGTGGCTTTCCTGGTTCATTTAGAAAAAATGCTGGGACACAAATTGTACTGATTTGTGCCATTTTGACTGTGTTAACTTCTCTCTCAATTTTGACTTTAATATCACTCATGTGCAGTAAAGCTTTAAGTTGCCATTAAAATGTCAAAATTCCTCTTAAAATGAAGCTTGAATGAAGTAAACTCCTTTAATTAATCGATAATATTCTTACCGACTGAAGACTTGTAGTGTAAGGGTGTCTTCCGTATAATGAAATCAGCAAAAATATCCTCGGAAAACAATAAAGTTAAATTTAAAGATGGCCGCACATCGTGCGTGCTGCGTGCTGCGTGCTGCGCTGGTACGGTGCCTGAAGAGTTTCAGGATTCAAAGACAACAGCTGAAGAAATGCGCTGCGTTACGTCACAGTGGGTTAGACGCGCGAGGCTGACTTCAAGAAGAGTGCGCGCTCGCAAGATGCCCAACGGTGAAATAACAACGGTAAGAACAAACGCTGTTAGTAGGAATTTCAAATATGCGCTAATTTTAAAAATGTCATGCGCAAGCAATAAAGTACCTTAGAATGTATTCGCTAAAAGACTGCCGGCTGGTTCTTCCTTAAATATTCTCCACTACAGAAATGTAGGCAGTGCTTGAAGTATCAATTTTGAAGAAATTTAATCATGCAGAAGATGATTGCGGTGGGCCTTGCGAAACGCTCGTCGCCAAATTGTTGAGACACGAAGTCGTAGTAGATAAAAGTTATTTATTAAGTAAATAACAATAAACAAGGCCCACACGCAGGTGGAAGTGGAAAGCACAGCTCCTGACCGAGAATAAATCAACTCTGCCCCAACATTCCATTACATCATATATATACAGGTTGGCAGGTATAATGTGACATCATAATGTGTGAAGGGCGTGATTGGACAGGGAATAAAGATGAGAAGAGAGAGCAAGGAGAAAAGGTAGAGGGTAGAGATAACTGAAGATATGGTTGCTATGAACAGGTACAACAGGGTTGTTAAGGATTTTTGTGCATTTATGTTTTCATTCAATATTTACAACGTGCAAAATGAGATTTTACACTCAAATATATACGTATACTCTGATATAATGCTATTGCCATTGAAACACGTTTCTTAGGATGTATAGAAGTGTGTTTTCTAGACTATGTTAACTAGGCCAAAATTAGAACCTGGAATCCATCTTGTCCAAAATGGATGTAACCTTGTTATCCCCCTGTACATTAATGACCCAGTTCGATATTTCTGCAGCACAGCGTCAAACAGATCTGTTCTTATTTATTTCCATTAGTATTGTTCATGCTGTTCTTAATTAATCTTCCCTGGCTCAGTCACGAAACTGTGACTCTTTCAAAGACCTTCTGCTAGGTCACTGCACCCTATTCATTTATAACAGTTTTCTGTTGTTCATGTAACTAGTTTGTTCTATCGTCGCCGGATGACATTTACATAGAGTGGGCAGAATAATTATTCATGTTGTGTGATAGTCATAAGGTACTAAGGCAATATGACTTGAATAAAGTTGTCTTCTGATTTGTTAATGAAATGATACTTTTGCTTACATTACAGTGATTCTGAAGTTCTCTTAAGTTAATATGTAAAAATAATAATGTATAAAAACTTTGGATATTGGGATGAGCCAAAAGAAGACTTTTCTGAAGACATAGATGCTGCTAAGCATACTGTCCGTTTCTCTCCCAATTTGCTGCCCACCTGGGACTTAGACTCATTTTCAGATTGTTCACTTCTTTGTGTTTGCCTATACCTTGAGAGCCTTCATGACATTAACTATATTGCCTTACTTTTGAATTTTGTACTAAAACCCTTTGCCTATTCTGCTGATCTAAAACTCATGTTATTGAGTGGACCCTTTTACATAATTTAATGTATTTTCTTGATTTTTGATGTGTGGAGAGGTGCCTTAACCCAGGGACACATTGCCCCAAGAAATTGAGATTTAACACTGTCTCCGATTCATCTAATAACATGCTGTATTCAAGGAAGGTATCAAAAGAGGAGCCTGTGTGCATCTAAGGCAGATAAACTCAACCTCCGCTGGGTTCCCCTATTATTCTATTACCCTTTCCCTCTACATACCCACCGGCAGGTGCACTTATGGAATAAAGTGAGGCATGGTTGCTGCATTGGACAGGCAATGCACTTTTCAAAACATATACGTCATCATGCGAGCATATGCAATATCATTCTTTAAACATTGTTTATTTATTGCCAACAGCAGGATAAAATATTTTTCCTTAATTCATTTTGTAGATGCGACCACCTAGTCTGATGAAAACCCCATGAAAATAACTTATATGGGGTCGAAACATCGACGTTCATACATGTAGACTGGCATTCATTGTAGCTTATTGCAATGTTACTCCAAGTTTGAGTTGATTTTCCAAAAAATTGTATTGCTGAAATAGTCTCCACAGTATTGGTTTCCTTTTTGTTTTAATAGTACCACACATGTCACTTATGTCACCATTCACAATCGCTGCGGCATTTGTTGGAGCACCAACCTCATGACTTTTGACATGCACAGTTGGTAATTTTATGTTTACAATGAATTAAATTCAATTGTAAATATATTTCTTTATATGTTCATTATCTGTGCCAAGGGAGCTCATGCTTTTGGCTCCCTCTGAGAGAACCATTGTTGTGTCTGATTATGTTATTTTGACAACGAGGTGAACCTGACCTCACAATGTGTAATTAACTGGAGCAAAAGTGATCATGGCATGGATTTGTGAACTTAGCCTGTGGAAATGTGAACATATTATGTATATCTGAACCTTACTTGGGCAAATGTGAATATGAAATGGATATGGGGACCTAATCAGGAAAAATGTGAATTTAGCATGTATATGTGAATCTAACTGGGTAAAATGTGAACAAAGCACAGATCTTTGAACCAGAGAGAATGTGAACACAGCATGGATATGTTATTCTAAATGGGGCAACTGTGAACAAGGTACGGCAAGGCTTACGTAAGTGACATGTATACAAGAACCTAACTAAGGACATAGTGATACTTCCAAGAAATTTGGAAATGTATACTGTGAGAATGTTGATTATTAGTTAAAGTGGATTGTAGTCCCCTTCAAGTAATAATGGCACTCTTCCTTGCTAGGTCCAGTTATTTTTCAGTAATTTAAACCCAAACTCAACCCTTGGTAGCTGTAACACAGAGCAGACAGGCTTAACTTGGAGAAACGTGTAAAGCATGTATCAGTACGAAAACAGTTAAAAAGTAGAACACAACACAATAAAAATCCCACTCCAATTAGAAAAATAGAGAAATGTTAATAAGTAAATAGATACCAAAACGATAAAAATTGGATGTAGGGAATCAGAGATATGATATTTCAAAGTATTAGGTGTTTCTAGCACCAAAAAGCGCCAATCGCACGTATCTGGTCACGCTTGACTAAGTCAAAGTCAAAAGTTAATGCCAACCACAATGGAGCATGGGTCAAGTATAGGGTCGGGGTGCAGTTTGTTGGAAAAGTTTTTTTTTTACTTAGTCTCTGGGGTGTAAGTCGATATTCATTCGCTGGGCAAGGCAGAAGGCTGTTGCCGAGATGGGTTCCACAAAGCTGGATAGTCATCGGACGAGATCTAAGTGAAGTCGTTGACTTTTGGCAGAAAAGCTCAGAGTGGGAGAAAGTCAACATTCGCACCCAAGGAACGTCCTTTACCAGCGAGATACTTTTGGTGCCTTCGCCCGGTGAAGATTTATACCTTCGGACTTGGGCGTCAGCACTCACTCAAGGGGAAGCCACCAGCATGGTCCGGGGCAAGTCAAGTTGAAACTGGTCAGTTCTTAGGGTTCTCTCCACAGGTTGCAGTAGGTGTAGTCCTCTTTCTGAAGTCCAAAGGGTTCAGCAAGTGCAGTCCGCTTCTGTCTTCTTCAGGTCCAGCAGTATTCTGAAGAAGGTATCCATGGGCACCACTGTTGCCTGGCACTAGCTTGTGGATGGGGAAACTCCCTGTCCAACACGAAAAAAGTTCCCTAGGCAGTCCTACCCATTTTGGCATAATTTCCTCGGGGGTTGCTCTTTAAACAATCCCACAGTGCCGTACTCTGCCAAATCCATCATGGCAGAATCTTTCCTCCCCTGGCCAGATCTCTGGGCACACCCCTAATGTGAGTCTAGGGAAATAATGAGCTACCCCTGTAAACCAGTTGTGGAGCACGTGAGTTACATCTGCCTTTGACAGAGGATAACCCTCTGAAGCTTTTGCAGCCTGTGGGCACATCCCCCAGGCCATCCTGTCAGGAGTTAGTTACACCTCCTCCCATCCAAGGTCCTTTTGTTCTCTTTCCTGGGAGCCGTTCACACCTCCCAGTAGGCTGCCAGGTGACAGTTGGGTATTAACTCTGAGAAGGCTATTGGAGACTTAAGGCAGAAAAATGCCAACTTTCTAAAAAATAAAAAAATAAAAAACTTTCTGAAAGTAGCATTTTCAAAATGGTAATTTGAAATGCGACTTCACCATCAGATTGGATTTCAAATTCCTATTGCAAGTTATGCATTATTAGGTGTTATAACGTAACCCAATGCTTTTCTATGGGAGATTTTTCACTGCCAGGACATGTAAAAGTTAAGAACACATGTCCTACTTTTTAAATAAAATGCACCCGCCCAATGGACATTTAGGGCCTACCTTACAGGTGACTTATAAGTATTTAAAAAGAAGGTTTAGGCCTGCTAAAAGGGCATCTCTAACAGATTGAAATCGCAGTTCTAAAACTGCACACTCAGGCTACAGCGGTAGGCATAAAGACATGTTTCGCATTCTCACTGTAGTGTGGAACAATATGTGCTGCAGTTCACTAATGAAATTTAACTTACAGGCCCTGGGTACACAGAGTACCATATACTAGGGACATATAGGTAAATGAAATATGCCAATCAGGGATTAGCCAATTCTACATGTTTGTAGGAGTTAAAGCACATACATTGGGTGCTGGACAGTGGCACCCTAGTGTTCAGAATCCATACACCAACATAACAGAATCTTTCCTCCCCTGGCCAGACCTCTGGGCACACCCCTGATGCAGGCCTAGGAAAATGAGGAGCTCCCCCTGTAAACCAGTTGTGGAACAGGTTTTCCTCCCACTAGGATTTGTGCCACTCTGGTAACTTGGACAATGGAAGGTGCAGGGCTAGATATGAGTTACTTTTTAAATACTATGCACCCTCCCTATGGGCATTTAGGGCATACATTAGAAGTGACTTATAAGTATTTAAATGGAAGGTTTAGGGCTGTTAAAAAAAGGAATTTCAACAGGTCAAAATGGCAAATCTAAAACTGCACACTCAGGCTGCAGTGGTAGAAATAAAGACATGCTTTGCATTGTCACTTTAGTGGTGGCACAATATGTGCTGCAGTTCACTAATGACATTTAACTTGCAGGCCATGGGTACGCAGAGTACCAAATACTAGGTGTAGGAAAGTGCCCCTTTTTGCATGGTTGCCCCCCCACTTTTTGCCGAATGTTGATGTACTTTGACTGAGTGTGCCCTGGGTTCCTGCCAACCAGGTACCCAGGGCCTATGTTCTTTCCCTAAACTGTACTGTTGCAAAACCCAATTGGCAACTCTCTGGCCACATGTAAGCCCCTTGTAAGGGGTACCATAGGTACCAAGGGCACTGTGACCAGGGAAGGCCTCTAAGGGCTGCAGCACTTATTGTGCCACCCTTAGAGGCCCTGTACCTTTACACACACACACACACACTGCCATGGCAGGCTGCGTGTTTTGGTGCAGAACAAAGGGAAGAGTTGACCTGGCACACATCCCTGTGTGCCATGCCTACAAACCACTGCCCTGGCATAGGTAAGCCACCCCTCTACTTGGGTGCACTATACCAGTGGTGAGGATACAGGTGCATGAGCCCTGTACCCCTACAGTGTCTAAGTCCATTCTTAGACATTGTAAGTGCAGTAATGCCATAAAGAGTATATGGTCTGGGAGTTTGTCATTACGGACTCCACAGCTCCATAATGGCTTTACTGAAAACTGGGAAGTTTGGTATCAAACTTCTCAGCACATTAAACCCACACTGATGCCAGTGTGGGATTTAATGAAAAATGTACTCAGAGGGCATCTTAGAGGTGCCCCCTGAAGAACTACCTAACTCTAGTGTCCTGGCTGAGTGGCTGCTCGCCAACTCCCACCACCAGACATGTTTCTAGACCCCTGGGTCAAGAGCTTTCTGCTCTCGGGGTCCTGAAACAAAGCACATCCTGGGATGAGGTGCCAAGCCTCCTCCCCCAGGATGGGCAGGGTCAATGAAGGGGAAGGTTCAAAGGCCTGCCGCCTTTGTGAGCTACCCCAGACATTTGCCACTCCCAGCAACTGGCCCCCACCGGTTCTGACCCCCACTCTGGATGGGAGAATTGGCGGGAAAACCAAGTTAGGAGGAGAGGTGTGCCGACCTTTACTAACCCCACCCCTCAGGTGGGGGAGGCGAGGTGAAGCACAACTCTCAGTCCCCGCCGTCTTGCAGATGGGGGGACCCAACCAACCAGAGTGAGGCTTATGACCCCCTCCCATTGGAGGGTGGCATAATAGGGGGTGTACCCACCCCAAGGAAGGGACCCATTGGTCCTGACCTGTACCTACCTGTTACACCCCTAAATTTAGTATTTAGGGGCAACCCTGAACCCTGCCTCCTCAGACCAGAGCCAACAAGAAGAAACCCAAAGAAGAAGGACCGAACAGCTTCGCTGAAAGAAGAGGAGGACACCCACTGACTTGTCCCCAGCCCTACCGGCCTGTCCTGACTTCAGACTCCTCCAGCAGAACATCGGTGTATCCTGCAGCAAGCAGCCCTCAAAAACCTGGAGAACCTGCACTGCCTTTGCAACCCAAAAGACTTTGTTTCCCATGAGCACCGGACTCAAAACCAACCGACTCTGACTCCAGCCGACTCCGTGAGTCACCACCACTCTGCTCCCGGAGCCCGGAGCACGAGTGGCCCAATACCATAAGGAGGTCCCCCGGTGATCCTAGCCTGGGCTACGGTGACCCCTGAACTCACACAAGCGTCTAACCCGAGCCTGCAACCATTATCTGGGAGGTCCCCTCCAACCATGACCGAAGACGACACCGGTCTCTCTGACCGAAACGGTCCAAGAAGTCTGACCACGACCGCCCGACGTACTCCATTGGTGACCGCTTGCGGTCACAAGACCTCAACTCCCAAAGACCCCAAATGCCTTCAGTCATTGACCGCCTTTCAGGAATCCCAGACCGAATCTGCAGCTGAGACCAAGACCGACGGTTTCCACTGAGAAACCTTGGGATCCCCAACGACCGCATCCTGCACACGGTCGCCTCTGTGCCGCTCGTGGTGTAATTCTTGTGCTGCTCATTGGGCCCTTCAGTGTTGACCTTGACCCTTAGAGCTCTTTATTGGATCAACCAGGTGGCCTGCTCGTCCGCAGTCACCAAACCAACGACCGTGCTTAGCCAGTTGGCTAACGTGTGGTTCCTGCACTCTGCACCCAGCCGCCTCTGTGCCGCTGGTGGTGCGAACCGAATGTCCATCTGACCGAGTCCTACTCACAGACCCGTAACCCCATTTTTGTTCTTTAAGGACTAAGAGTGTTTCGTGAGTAACCCTGCAAAACTGTAATTGTATCACAAAACACATGCTTTCCTTTCCCTTAGGAAATGTACCAGCGTGGTATCTAGGGATTCCTCGCTGAGTAAGAAAAGTAACTATAAAGTCATTTCGACTGTTTATTGTCAAAGTTTACAAACCTGTAACAAAATCAAGTTAATGCTCAATGCATATTCGTGATACCTTGCCTTTGAGAGTATGATTTTGCCTATGATTTGGTTCTAGTAATAAAATAACACTAAATAATATTTTTATACAAACAAATTGGTCTGAGTTCAGTCTTTGAGTGTGTGACATCATTTCTTGCCTGAGTGTGTACAATAAATGCTTAGCACTACCCCCTGATAAAGCCTTACTGCTCGCCCACTATACCACAAATAGAGAGTAAGGTGTTATCTACTTTTACCTCTGCCTACCTTATGGGGATCCCCAGGACTCTGTGCACACTATACTTTACTTTGGTATAGTATATACAGAGCCAGCCTCCTACACTAGGGACATATTGGTAAATGAAATATATCAATCAGGGATTAGCCGATTCTACATGTTTTTAGTGGTCTGGGCACATACATTGGGCTCTGGACAGCAGCATCCTAGTGTTCAGAGCCCATACACCAGCAGTAAAGTCTAGCAAAAAGTGGGGGGTGACGGTGCAAAAAGGACATTTCCTTACATATACCTATATGGGGCATTGTGATACTGGCATGACGCTGTGTACCTAGCAAAACTGTCATGGAATTTGGAATTATGTACCTTGTTAGAGCCCTGAAATACTGGCATGGCACTATACTGAAATGGGGCATTGTAATTCTCCATGACACTATACCTATTCAAAGCATTGCCATACTGGTATGGTAATGTGTGCCTCATTAGATGAATGTTATGCTGTGAAGTAGAACAAGCCAATTTAGCAGTAGCCTAGAATGCTTGGCATATCCTGCTATTATTGTCAACACTATGGAACTGTGAAAAAAAGATGAGAGGCAGAGTACACTGTTAAAATAGCACATATGACTTTTTTTCACTTCCTGACAATTGATTTTACTAGACTATTAACTGGCAAAGAAACAATGATGTTCATTGCATTTTCTGGCAGAGTGTTAGGCATGAGGTATTAAGCATTAAATCAGTGATATTGCAAATACTTTTGTATACTATGCTTCCTGAAACTCTATTAAATGCATAGTTTTCTTATGGGAATACCATTGACCACTACTGCAAAGAATTATAACCCCTGTGAAGAGTAGTAAGTAGAGTATTTCAATATTTCCTCTTCAGAACTGTCTTTAAAGCCTAACCTCCCTGTCAGAAACCCTTTCAGAGGGCAATGGGGCATGCAGGGGTTACTGGGCCAAACTGTGGTGGTTGAGGCCTTTTACTCCTAATGTCCTGGGCCCGACCTGCTATGGATCCCACTCTTCTGGGCCAAGCACCCCTTCTGCACTTGACTCTCAATGCTATCTGTGGTTAAGCTGTCAAGACTACTTCACGCAGAGGTGGAGGGCGGGGAGAGGGGGGTTGGTGCAGATACAGGTGAGTGAACACGACTTATAACACAAAATGCAAACAGTGCGAACAATAAATCAATGTTCAGCCAAATACTTGCTTTTATAAGAAAGAGTAGTATTTTATTTCCAACTCTACACATGCAAAGAGATGGGACATTTAAGTGCAACAACACAATACGCATTGAGGTTGGGGCTCTAGTAGTTGTCAGGTGAATCCCTGTCCCACCCTACTTCGAGTAACGTGTTCAAGGTTATTCCCCATTTACTGGTGGCTGCATCAGACAATGCAAACTATTAGGCCATACTTGAGTTCACCCTTTTGACCGTTTCCGAACTGAGCCCAAAGTGTCTATGATGCTGCAGCACCCTGTCAGCAGCAAGTTCCACTGGGGCCCAACTGGCCCAGTTCACGTCTTACCCGCTCTCGCAGCACAGAAGAATTCAACAATGCAGCAGGCTCCTTCAAACGTGCATTAGTGAGTCCTGCTCAGTTTGGAGAGGTCGGACTGATCGAGGCCCACATGGCAGCACTTGGTGGCACAGGCTCTCTCTCCTGAGCTGCGCTGCTGGAGGTCTCCGAGATGCCAGAGCAGCTCTCTGCTCACTAACACGCGATTATATGACTTTACTCAACAGGTAGGGGAAGGGGATCATGGAGGGGGGGGGGAATCCTTCCTACAACTCCCTAATGGAGCCAGCAAGGGTGCAACGCTGTCCACTGCATCTCCAGCAGTCCTCAGTAGTGAGTCTGGGGCAGTTCCCGCACAGTGCGGGTCCAACCCATGCAACGCAGCCTCAGGCGCTCCTTCCGGCAGCAGCCCAAATCCTTAGGCAATGTTGGTACAGGAAGTCCTACAGGCTCTTTCAGCTTCATCACTCTGGCCCAGACGGTCACAAGTCTTGTCCCTCCTTGAAATAGTTCTTTACTGGTGGCCTTCTCTAGCATATGGGGTCACCGCAGCACGGCGGTATGGGCGTAGCAAGACCTGCACAGCGCTCAACAGGCAGTTTAGTCTAGGATGGGCCTCTCCTGGCATGCAGGGATTGCTGAAAACCATCTTGGTGCTCAGCTGCATCCTCACACCTCACACAGAGAGTCCTCATGGTAGGGCTCCTCACTGGACCTTGCTCCCTTCAACGCTTTTCTCTTCATCACAGGGCACACTGGTCTTGGCAAGCAGCCAGGCGCTGGTACTCAAGGCTCCAGGGCAGGTGGTCTTGGTTTCCCTGGGTGATATCCCCTCAACCAGCAGGAGACTTTAAGGACTTGGCCTCCAGTTCTGCTGATAGGCAGAAATCTTGCAGAGCTTTCCCTTCTCACGCAGCCCGTCTGGCTGCTTGGCAGATGACAAATTTGTGGAGACTCAACCTCCCCTTCTTAGAGTCCTTTTTCAGACACCAAATGTAATTTAGGGTCTTTGAAGTTTTATGCTAGGGTTCTGCTTCATTTGAAGTGGGCACTTCTCCTTTTCATCTTCCTTCATGAAAGAGGCCTGCCACAGCAGGCACAACTCCGATGCTGATTGTCCATAACAGAATTTAGGGGAGTGACCAGCGTTTACACTTGGATGTCAGCCACATTCACATGTGCATCCAGAGGTTAATCCCACACCCCCCAGCCCTACACTTCATGATCCTCTTATCAGCCCCATCTCTCTCCTGAGATGAGTCCAGGTCCCTTCCTTGTGATCTATCACTGAATCAAAGAGCAGTCTTTTGAAATGTAAAGGGAGTCTCTTCCTTTTCCCCTCAATGTGTCCTCAACCAGCTCATAGGAGCAATACACAAATCAGTCTGAGGGGACTCCTGCCCCCCTTATGTATTTACCAGGCAGGCCTGGGCTTCTCAGAGTGAAACCCAGGGTCCTCCATACAATGTACTATTGAAGGCACACTCACACAGTGTACTTTCATAGCACACTTTGGATCCAGCACTGTTACCTCTATGCATTTTACCCTTACAAGTACACATGTATTCAGTACACACACTCAATCAGAATACACTGTTTAGCACTGACACTTTTCTATCTTTAACCAGGGTGTGTTATTTTGAAACACACGCACTGCCAGCACACACACTCACCATGTGTGTGCTGCACAACTCATGCAAGCACACATACACCCAGCTCACGCTGTCCATGTGCAAACACACACAGCACTCCATCTCCCATCTAATGTATTCCTTTCAGGCATACATACACCCAGTACATGTACTAACCACACACGTACTGCACAGTACTGAACCATCCTTGTACTGTACCCTTCACAGGCATACATATACTCAAAGCACAGTCACTACTCCTGCGCTATGCAGTATTCCACATCTACCTTATGTAGGCCAAGGGTGAGTTAAGCACACAGCAGCTGAACAAGGCCTCACTCCAGAGACACATGATAAAAAGGTCCTGTTCACTCACTACTACTGATCACTACACGGTATGCTGCCACGAACGCGCTGGTACTGCTAAACTCCTGGTGTAAGAGGTAGCATTCCCCCACTATGATGGTAGTGCTTTGGGCGCCCCTCCTGGTCCAAAAAGTCTGCAATTTATGAGACAGGCTTATGTCTTGGCGCACACACATGATCTGTGCTCGCCTATGACAAAAATAGCACTAGGGATCCAGATAACAGTACAGTTGGGCACTCAAGGCAGGGGTACATGTCTTTACCATGCAGGGGACTTTTCGAGTTGATTGCTCAATTAGGGCAATTTGGCTCTGCTTTTTATTCTGAAAAATGTTCAAAGTTTTTTAGTCACCATTCCTCAGGAGGTAAGAGAAAATGTGGGCTCTTTATAATCTGGCCATCGGGTTGGTTGAGGTTAGTAACTTATATTCTCTAATAGGTATACTTCTAATTGACTGTGTTACACTAGTAGACGAAATACAGGTGTAACATAAATCCCATATTTAACTGAAATCCATATATCTGATGTTCCCCTCACATTAGTTGTATTATTGAGGTGTTCCTCTGAAACTGATGCTTTGTCTGTAATTTGTGCACCTAAAATTGATCCTTTATCCAGAATTTCTTACAGTCACTGCCTTGAAATAGACAGGTGGTCACCCTCCTTAGGAAGGATAGAAACACCAGGATCAAGGAAGAAAAGTACATCGACACAGCTAATGAAGACAGATGAAAGAACCTGGGCAAAGAGAAACGAGTCTGTGGAAGGAGGTATAAAGACGACGAAGAAGGTACAAAAGCATAAAGGAAGAAGCTCCAGTTTCAGGGAATGAGTGAACCAGCTCAGGAAAGTAATCCAAGTCCAATGTATTTGTATTAAACCTTATTCATTAGCTATCAAGGTGCACAGAGAATAAAATCAGTCTAAAAGCTTCTAAGCTGTCTTCTAAACACCACTTGGAGTGGTGAAGAACACTGATTTGCCACTCAAAAGGTGCTCCTTGGGCACATGACCTGTATAGAGCTTGACAGAAGATTGCTGTCAGGACTTTCAGGATATCTTCACCAACTCTGTCTATTTAACAATGTCAAGATAAAATAACCGGAAAAGGAGTATCAACTCCATCCCAGGCTCATTTTGATTGGAATCATCTTTTCAGGTAATACTAGTCAAGCTTTCTTTGTCGTTATAGAACCAAGATGGCCAAGACTCGGAATGCAATGATCAAATTGAGGATCAGGAAATCAAACTGTTATTTCCAGATCTTTGCCATTTTTGACCCCAACAATTTCCTCCAGTATGACATTCTGCAATGTTTCACAGACCAGCTGTTCTCTTAATCTAAAAGCTGAACTGTGAACTGACAGACAGTAATACCAAAAACTCTTTATTTCAATGGCTTCTGCTACAGGTTAAGAGCTGCAGTTTTCTGAATCCACCAATGGAAACCATGCATCGATGAAGCAGAACCTTATTTGTTGATCAGACTTTTGCCACCACGGTCTGTCAATGGAAAGGGGAGCGATGAACTCCAGTACCTACAATTCTCCACATGATGCACATTATTCTCTTATGTCACAGTTCAAGGGCTGTTGGTGCCCTGAATGGAGCAAATGAACTTTGGGCTCCCAAATCCCAACATTCCCTTACAATATGCGAGCTATAGGGAACCTCAGTGGCTAAGAAAGACGTTTTGACACTAGTCAAAAACATTAATGTGGATGCACTTCACCCATCAATTAAATAAAATGCCTCAAGGAATGCTGCGATCATGGGATGGCCATGTGCCCGCCATCTTGAAGGTTTCAGTGTAGTCCTATGATTGAAAGGAGACTCCATCGGATAAAAAAAGCTGGTACACATTGTGCAATTTTAGACTTGTGCCACACGATGGGCCAACTGCTGGGCTTTATAAGACAATAATGGGTTTGTACTGCCCTGCATTTTATAGTTAAGAAATTCTTCCTAAGGAGGTGCTTGGCCTGCGAATGACCCTACTTTCCAGTTATGGAGTGCACGGAGGAGAAATCAGCATTCTCCTCTAAGTTCATTTGAATATTTGCTCCAGAAACTTTATTTTCATTCTCTTGTTTTTTTCTTTCATGGCATGGCTCTATGTGTAGAAATGCATCAATATACAGCTGACACTTGTTTTGCTCAAGCCTCAAAGACATGCAAGCTTTCCGAAGGCGGAATTTGTCACAGTCTTTCAAACTTGTGCTAAGGAAATTTCCATTTGAGTTAATGGTCTATGTTCTGAAAAGAGTCTGTATTCAAGTCAGGCCTGGGGTCCTTGCCACCTTTAAGGCATCTCTGAGATGTGTCAATTTCTTTTCATTTCATAAAGATAGCTATTTCATCAGGAGACCAGTACAGTGGCTGCCTCGTGAATATTTGGACTATTGTATCTCCTGATGCCATTTTATTTTGAAGTACTATATCATCTACTTAAAAAATATACTAAAGACACCTTTTGGGGCTGACGATATCTGTCAGCTTCCAAACACGCTATTAGGCCAATTTTATTTTTGGTATTTATTTGCTATCCTCTTCCAAAGATCAAGCCTTCTACAGACGTTCTCTCATTTCGATGTTGAAATAAATTTTGTTTCATAGTTCAATTCCACTGAAAGAAAGAACATATTATTCACAATGGCGGTTTCTCCGCTAAGCCGGAGGAGTGTCGCCCAGCTGCTCTAGGAGCAGTGTAAAATCAAAAATAAAATCATAATAACAGAAGTTATTTCTGTTATTATCATTTTATTTTCAGTATCAGCCAGGTTGGGCGGGGCGCGGCAGGGCTGGGCTCCTGTGACGTCCGGGTGGAGGATTGGTTGCTGCACTCCAAAGTGGGCATGACTGCTTGGCCAGCCCGCCAGCCCTCTCGGACCGGCCAAACAATCATGCGCACTTTGCATGTTCCCCACCAGGCTGCATTACACAGCCTGGTGGGGAACATGCCTAGCCTCCTATTCCCTGAGTGCCGAGCCATGGTGCTCAGACCAATCACAACGCTGCATTGCAGCATTGTGATTGCCTTAGGGGAGCGAGCCTGTGTGTTTCCTGGTTCCGGCGGCCACAGAGAGACGACGAGGGACGACGGCAGCAAGGAGGTAAGTGTGTTTTTTTTTTTATTTTGTACACCCTTTCAACCCCCGCCCCTTTACTCTCGTTCCCTGCTAGCCGCAACTGCATATTCATAATAGTGTTTTCACACTACAGCAATTTTGAAAACTCACGATAAAAGTAACTTGTGTTTCCATTTTTAGCTGCAAGATTGCCAGATGGGAGCAGACTCCAGGGCAGTACCAGGATGACCTACAGAGACTATCCCTTTTTGGCTTCAGTCATCATTCTCAGGAACAAAAGTAATTATTGTTCAATTAATGATGATGGCTGATAAGGAAACATGATTGCTGATAATGTGCATTCAGAAAATAAAAGGATACAATAAATAGACTCAAGTTTCAACAATGACTTCATTTGTGGTGGTTCTTTATGAGGGATGCTTTGCATCTTAGTTGTATTGTTTTACGTAAAGCGGGCTGACCTTTTGGCTGTGTGTTATTTGCATGCAGGTCGATGCTGGTGTGGGAACCTCTGGACTTGTTTTTAATTTTGATGTGGGAGAGGGTCTGTGTTGGCAGACCAGTGTGATAAACAGTATAGTCTTTTCATGCTTTGACTGCCCCATGTGACCCTACCCACGCGCTAGGTGTGACATCAGATTAGAATGTGGACACTGGCTTGATCTAGTTCCCTAGTAGAGGGTAAGGGCGATTTTGAAGGATAACTGGAGGCAGAAGGGGAACAACACTGTAGTTCTTGTCAGGAATAACTGTGAAGGAGACCTTCTAGAAGAGAACTGAGTCCAGATGAGTTATTGGTTTCAAAGCACTACCCGGGCCCCTCTCATTTTTAGTTTGGGAGCAATCCCTGGCTCTTGAAGTCCTGCCTAACCCAGAAAAGCCACCCCTCGGGGATAGGGAGAGGGTGGCCTTAGAAGCCTATGCCTCTATGTAGCCACCAGGATCCAAATAATGCCATTGCCCTGAGGGGCTCAATGTTGCTGACTGAGGAATGGTACCAGAATTTTGAGTTTTAACTATGGTTCTACAAAAATATGACAACAAAATATTAATGACCAAAATATCGTCATAGTAAATATATTTTGGTAAGGATAGGTTTACTATCCTTAATTCCACATATATTTACCGTGATAGTATATACATGTTCAGTGTACATAAGTGTGGAGTTAAGAATAGTAAGTCTATACATATCAATATAAACTCTTTAATGTTCAGTAATATTGCTACAAAAATCTTGTAGCATTATATTTCTGTAGTTGATATTCTGACATGGTAGGTCAGATGAATTACAGGTGAATTTTGGTTGAGTGCACCCAGGGAGAGCCTGAGTATACCCTAGTACACAATTAGGATTGCCAAACTGATATAAGGTTTTACTGATCCCACTCAGGTAAGATTGCAAGGAGGAGCTATTCTCTCAGGAACCGAGGAGGGGGACATGAAAGACCTTTTTTGTCAAACACATGGCCAGGAGAGCTTTGCCTGTAGCCAAGTTAGAAGAAGACAACATTATAATTAGGGCTCCCAGTTTTATGGTATTTATTTTTTAACATTTCCGTCTGTATTCATCCATATTTCTTTTTTGGTCATTTTATCTGTATTTATCCACATATAATTTTGTTGCAAGGAAAAAAAGACGCTGCTGCTGGTATTTTTTCACATTTATTTAAATAGGCAATACGCACTTGGTTGTTATAGGTTTAGATAGATTTATGTAGATGGGTAAATAGGTTACTGCTTTTAACAAAGAGATCCTTTTGTTACTTACAGTTAATAAATTGCAACTCTTCTAATATAGCACAGTGAGCTATAAAGGACCTTGTAACCCTCACTATGTAACACATCCTACACATTGATTTACACACATATGATTTATTGTCAATGTATAATGTGGATGTAAAGCACTCTGACACCCTGCATTGGGATGAGCAGCGCTATAGCGCTATAAAATAAATGAAACAAAATAGTGATATTTAGATTATTTGTGTAAATACTGGGACAGACCAACACATCTGACATTCATGCATATCTGAAATTCATGCATATCTAAATCTCAAAGAGGGGGACAGAGGGCTTTTAGTAAGGTCCAGCATACATGCCCAAGCAAGTATTAGAGAAAAAAGGTATGCAGTTCCTTGACGGGTCAGTAGAATTGGAGAGAGTTGTTGGGTGTTGTCACAAAGGGCTAGAGGCAGTCCTACAGTGATAGGCGGGAGGGGGATTCCTCCCTTCTGGACTAGGGCCCTCACACACCCAGCCAGCTAGGTGTCATGCTTCATCATTGGGTCTGCTCCTCATCGGGTCGGCGCTGCAATACCCGACGGGCACCCATGCGGGGCTCTTTGGCAGAGATCTTTTGTCCCTTGCTGTATGGTGCAGTGGGGGTGAGGGGCCTAGAAGGTGTAGATGCAGTGTAGTGAAAGTGAAGGATAAAACAGGTTGGGTAGTCCAATGAGCGAATTTATTCTGGTTGGCTCCCCACCTGGTTAAAATATAGGGAAGTAGTGGCGACTAACTGAATTAATGGTTCAGAATAGCTGCGTTCTACTTTAAAATGGTCGACATGTTTCTTGCCTTACAGTCTGGAGGATCAAGCAGCAATTCATCAGGACCTCGTGAACAACTATCTACACACCGTGGTAAAAGTGGACTAACCTACCTACCACGTTGTATCACTGTAGGTGTAGTACCCACAGATGCAGAGGACGACCTAATGGCACTAGTAGCCTCGCCTCAACAGAATCCGGCGGGCTGTGACACATAGAGGTATAGTGTCCTCTATTCAGTGCTCCCTGGATAGATGACTTACCCCTCGCCGCCGGAACCGGGTGGACTGCATATCTGACATTCAAGCATATCTCTTATATACAATGACTGAACAAAGTCAAAAGCATACCTCTCTTAAGTACCTGTGAAGTGATAAGCTGTGTGCCTTTGTTTTCCCTCAATTGCTTTTAAGTGTGCGTTTCCTCCCCCTCCGCCCCACTCATAGCTCCCAGCCAGGCTACTCCAATGAAAGGAGGCCCGATGGCCCCTTAACGTCGACCTTTGTTATGGGCTCAGCCGAAATCCCATAAGCCCTCTCCCCGCCTGCACTGGGACAGGCTCCTCTTCTCCTGACAGACAGCAGCAAAGTTAAACATATTTATTGGCATGTTTTCATTTCTATTTATAAATACGGACAAAGGAAACATTTATAATAAGGAATGGTAGCCCTGGTTGAAACCACACATTTGCACCAGGATGTAAATGCACCTTAACGGCAGAAAAGAGTGTGAGAGGACTACAGCTCTACAGGGTTCCAGTGATGAGAAGTGAGACCTGAAGAAGAAAATGTAAAATGAAAAATATACTACTGTAATCGAACAGTGGAGAGTTGAGGACTAACTGTAAATCATTTTAAAACATTTAATACGCATAGCGCTCAGCCAGTAAGGCAAGTGTACATTGATCTATGCAGATGGTACCTTAGAAAATTCAGGCTGTCAATTCACCATTTCCCTCGTAACACTTAGGGGCCGATTCCGATCTCGGTCGGAGGCGCACCTAACATCATTCGGTCGGGAAAAAAGCCATGCGAATGCCTGTTTCCCGACCGAACCGCACATTATTCCGAACGAGCAAGTACGATGCGCACAACAGCATAGATTCCGACCCAGTCGTACTCACCCAATCCAGGTCCTGTTCCCCGACTGAGCCGGATCCGTAAACGCAGAATCGAGTCGCACGGAAGCCAAAACGCAGCCCCGTCCGGCCGGACAAGTACGATGCGCTTCCCGTACGCGCCGAACCCGTCGCTACGCACGGCACGTCAAAGCATCCGGGAGAGGCGCACATAAGCTCCGATTCACGCCACAACACGATCCACGGCTACGAGACGAACACGCCAGCGACGAGGACGAGGCGAAGCAACGAGAAAGACGAACGAGACGAACCAACCATGAATCCCATCGTGCCGATCCTACCAATATTCTACATCTACTACCGGAACAGGCACGGACGCGTACGGCGCAGAAGGTAAGTCAGACACCAACCACAAAAACAAACTACACGTACCCGACACATCACACACACACAGAGGGATGCAGAAATTACTTACACCAGCAACAGCAGCACCATAGGGGCGGGATGGCCATCACCAATGCCACATATACACATAGGGGCCAGGATGCCTACCACTACTACCACCTCTACCCAGGGGGTGCCAGATGCCTACCACTACTACCACCCTTACCCAGGGGTGCCAGATGCCTGTCACTACTACCACCCCTACCCAGGGGGTGTCAGATGCCTACCACTACTACCACCTCTACCCATGGGGGCTTGATGCCTGTCACTACTACCACCCTTACCCAGGGGTGCCAGATGCCTACCACTACTACCACCCTTACCCAGGGGTGCCAGATGCCTACCACTACTACCACCCTTACCCAGGGGGTGCCAGATGCCTACCACTACTACCACCCCTACCCAGGGGGTGCCAGATGCCTACCACTACTACCACCCTTACCCAGGGGTGCCAGATGCCTACCACTACTACCACCCTTACACAGGGGTGCCAGATGCCTACCACTACTACCACCCCTACCCAGGGGTGTCAGATGCCCACCACTACTACCACCTCTACCCATGGGGAGCTGGATGCCTGTCACTACTACCACCCCTACCCAGGGGTGCCAGATGCCTACCACTACTTCCACCTCTACCCAGGGGGTGCCAGATGCCTACCACTACTACCACCTCTACCCATGGGGGGCTGGATGCCTGTCACTACTACCACCCTTACCCATGGGGGGCTGGATGCCTACCACTACTACCACCCTTACCCAGGGGTGCCAGATGCCTACCACTACTACCACCCTTACCCATGGGGGCTGGATGCCTACCACTACTACCACCCTTACCCAGGGGTGCCAGATGCCTACCACTACTACCACCTCTACCCAGGGGGTGCCAGATGCCTACCACTACTACCACCTCTACCCAGGGGGGGCTGGATGCCTGTCACTACTTCCACCCTTACCCAGGGGGTGCCAGATGCCTACCACTACTACCACCTCTACCCATGGGGGGCTGGATGCCTGTCACTACTACCACCCTTACCCCGGGGATGCCAGATGCCTACCACTACTACCACCTCTACCCAGGGGATGCGAGATGCCTACCACTACTACCACCTCTACCCAGGGGTGCCAGATGCCTACCACTACTACCACCTCTACCCGGGGGTGCCAGATGCCTACCACCTCTACCCATGGGGGGCTGGATGCCTGTCACTACTACCACCCTTACCCAGGGGTGCCAGATGCCTACCACTACTACCACCTCTACCCAGGGGTGCCAGATGCCTACCACTACTACCACCTCTACCCATGGGGGGCTGGATGCCTGTCACTACTACCACCCTTACCCAGGGGGTGCCAGATGCCTACCACTACTACCACCCTTACCCAGGGGATGCCAGATGCCTACCACTACTACCACCCCTACCCAGGGGGTGTCAGATGCCTACCACTACTACCACCTCTACCCATGGGGGGCTGGATGCCTACCACCAACAACACCCCCACTCACAGGATGGCTAATACATGACACAACAAGCACACACCGACATAAAGAATGCAACATAAAGACATCCCCCCCAACACCATGACAAGCGTGTGTAGACTGTCAAATGCCTACAACACTGAACATGACTTTGAACATACAATGTGACCCCCTATCACATGTGCCACACATAAATGTGTGTGGCCCCCACAATGCAAGCAGGTCATGACCTTTGTGGCAATGGGGTCCAAACCCCCATCATCACAGTGACCAAAATGTTAAGTGTGGGGTCCATAGCTGAAGCACATTTTGAACATTGTGGCAATGGGGTCCAAACCCCCATCATCACAGTGACCAAAATGTAAGTGTGGGGTCCATAGCTGAAGCACATTTTGAACATTGTGGCAATGGGGTCCAAACCCCCATCATCACAGTGACCAAAATGTAAGTGTGGGGACCATAGCTGAAGCACATTTTGAACCTTGTGGCGATGGGGTCCATACCCCCATCATCACAGTGACCAAAATGTAAGTGTGGGGTCCATAGCTGAAGCACATTTTGAACATTGGGGCAATGGGGTCCAAACCCCATCATCACAGTGACCAATATGTAAGTGTTGACAAAGAAAAAGCTGCAACTGCCAAACTGCATGGATGATTCCTGGTCACAGAACAACAAACACATCAGTGGCAAAGTAGTGCTTGTGTCCCATAGCAACATAGATTGGGGGAGGCAAACAGTGCAGTGCAAATAAGACATACCTTTGGCCATGTGCAGACAAACATCACCCATGGGGGCTGACACTGTCAACATTCATCAATGACACAATGACAGAAGTGACCATCAGAATGCAGACCCACATATTTGCACCAATGGGCACACAAATGCAGATACCCTGTGGAGACTGTAGATGTGAGGTGAACAGATACCATACCATGGCAGCAATGGGACACACAAACAATGATCATTGTGCTGACTGATGACCTAGGAGTCCCAGGGACAGCAGGGGAAACACACCAAACAACATACAGCCAATGGCACACTAAAGATATGCCAATGCAGTGGTGCAGATGCACAAACACAAACAGGCAGACCCACACTGCACATCAAACACAACAGGTGAGGGGGGTACCAGTGTCCCCAGGCAACCACACAACACATGAGGAGGCCTGAATACCAATTACACAGATGTGCATACAGTGCCACACAAAGGTAACTCATGGATCCAAATCCCCTATGTGGGCAATCAGGCATTGTCAGATGAGAGGGAGCACAAATCACACATGTCACACAAGCATGTAGGAACAGCAACTGACACAGCAAGACACAGAGACACCACAGCACTACCCCCAGGGCCCCCACAATGTGGTGACCCTGGGCTGCATTACAATCCCACTGTGATGACAAAGCTAGATGTCGTTCACACTGTGAACCACAGTCATGTGTCCTGAGCAACAAACTACCATCACACCTACACAAGCACAAATCAATCAGCACGGCCAGTAAGCCAAGGCCAACATGGAGGCAGGGGTCTAGCCGGGCAACAACTCTCATCTGCACACACTCAACACCACACACCTCGACCTCCAACAATGTGCAGCAGTGAAGCTCACATGCACTGGTGACATTGCACATGCACCCATGACAATCCCAGGGGGTGGCGGGAACCAAGGTGCAGAAACACATCACACATGGCCACTCAACAAGACTCCTGAATGTCTGACACACTGCACACTACGCTGTACATGGACATGACGGCAATACCACACCAACCAATGGGATCCCAGCCACAGTCACACACCAATGAAGAAGCCAAGTTCACTCACAAAGAACACACATAGACAACTACCAACATTGCAGCCCTGACCCTGAGGAGTGCCAGCAGTCACACACACAACGTGTCACAACCAATGAAAGCTAACACAAACCGGAAATCACATGACAGGTGTAAACAACAAGTGCCAAGGGGAATCCTGACTGTGACCCATCAGAATCTGCCCATAAACTCAGCCCTGACAGCAAACACACCTATGGGTGACACCCTGATGACCAGTAATGTGCCATGCACCCACATCACAGAGAACCCAGGGAGAAGACTTTGGGGGAACATAGGTCAACTCAGCAAGCATCACAAACAGGAACATCACTAGGGATCCCAGCATGCACAGCAAAATGGAAGTGAACACACAGACATGCTCATACAACACACACCTTGGGCGCAGGCGATGTCACAGGAGCACACACTGCCATGAGGGGACTCCACTCCTGTGTGAGGAAAGCTGTGCCATATGTCGCCTCAGTAGGGCTCCCTCATGTCAGCAGAACACTTGGTCACACAGTCAACAATTAGCACCAAATGAAGGCTCCTGTCACATCAGCCTGGTCATGGGAGTGTCAACGAAATCATCAGCACAGATCCAACACACATGTATAGCAAGTTGCACTGACAACACAGATGAGTCCTTCCCCATTGATGCCCAAACCTGCATGTCCAGTGGAGATGGCCACACGGTCAGGGAAGTAGACTAATTGAACAATGGCAAGCACAACAGATGTGCAGGGGTGGAAGCCACAGATGTGACATTGCTAATGTAAGTAGGAAATCCCATTGCCAAATATTGAAAACATGACACCCTCAGATGCTGCTAAGGATGACATGGATACACCACAGGATAGGACACAGTCCCCCTGGACCACATGGGTTCCTGCACAGTAACACTACATATTCATGAGACCAAATATCACCATCACTGCAGCAAGGGCATGGTTAGCATCATCAACATCATGTACATCAGAAGCAAAAGCACTAGAGAACAGAAAGTTGCTTTATTCAGCATATGTGGGTTCAAAACTTGAAGTCATGTAAAAAATAAACAAAGGCCAATGGCCAGTCCATCATGAAAGTCTAAACAGGGTGACAGTGGCAGATGTCACCCTACGCATGCCTGCACTGATGAAAACCAGGGACAATCCCCTCGGAGGGGCATACGGGGGGCAGGCCAGGCACCGCAGGGACAGGATCAGGGCTCACCAGAAGGAGGCAGGGAAGGGGTGGTGGGTGCTGGAGAGCCACTGACAACTGCAGTGGAGGAGTCTGACATGGTGTGTGCCGGCACAACTGGGGGGCATGACTCAGATGGTGTGGGCGCCGGCACGACTGCAGTGGACCGTGCAGATGAAGTGGACAGGTTCGCCACTGCAGTGCCCAAGTCAGACAGGGTGGTAGTGGCCTCCACTGTAGTGCCTACCTCCAGGGGAGGAGAATGGGGATCAGGTAAGGTGGGCAGGACAGAGGGGAGGACACCCTCACCACACCAGTGGCACAGACAAGCGCAGCGGGGGTGTGGGGCCGGAAGAGCAAGTGGCAGGGGGAGAAGGCCTGATCCTTTTGGGGATGGTGTATCTGTGGGTGGGGGAACCTGGGGCAGGGTGTGGTGGGGGCACCTGTGGAGTGGGGGCCTGAGGGATGGAGGAAGGAGACTTGGTGCCTGAGCTGCAGGGCAGCGGCGGGGTCTTGCTCTTCCGGGTCCGGGGGGACTTGCGGGTGGGGGCGTCAGTCGGTCTGCGCCTGGGGGAGGGTGTCAGGGGGCGAGGGGCACTCCGCTCCGTGTGGGTGGGCTTCCTCTTCCCCCTGAATGCTGTATCAGCTGGATCGGAGGGAAGAGGCCGAGGTCACTGAGGAAGAGCCGCTGTGTCTTTGGGGTTGCAGGTGAGGCAAGGGAGGGGGCTTTGGAGGGAGAGGCAACTGAGGACTGCGCAGTGCTCGTGGATGCGTGTGTGTGTGCCTGGGCCCCATCCCCTGTGAGTGTGGTTTCAGTCCCCTGACTGTGCGTGCGTGTGCGTCTTGTTTGTGGCGTGTGTGTCTGTGTGCTGCTCGTGTCTGTGCTGGTGTGTGCCTGTGCCGGTGTGTGTGTGCTTGGGACAGGTAAGGTGCTGGGGAGTGTGGATGGGGCAGAGGCAGGAGGGGTGAGGGACTGTCGGAGGAGGGACACTGCTGCCGTCAGGGAGGAGTCCATGGACCTATTGCCCCTCTGTAGGGCAGACATGCCCGATGAGATGCCCTCCATGAACGACAACAGCTGAGTCAACAGAGTGGTGTGGGCATGGAGGACACTCAGCATCGCTGTCTGCCCTACATGGAGCTGGCGAAGGAGGTACACAGACTCCTCACTCAGGGCAGAAGGGGACACAGGGGCAGGGGGTGCGGTGCCTGGCCCGAAGGAGACACGCTCCCGAACATGGGAGCCTCCATGGACCTCGGGAATGGGAGCCAATGGGAGGGCGGTGGTGGTGGTGGTGGTGGCGGGGACAGCAACACTAGCTGGGGTGTGGTGGCTGCTGACACCCGCCTCCGTAAGGGAGTCATCCTCCGAGCTGCTGTGGTCCTCAGCTGAGGTGGATGGTGCTGAGAACTCCTCGGTGTGGCTCCCCTCGCCCTCCGTGCCACTGGGTCCCTCCGACCACTCCTCGGCTGCTGACCCAGTCTGGCTCTGCGGCTCCTCCTGGTCCGTGGAGCTGTCCCCTCCTGTGGCCGTGGATGTATCTGCAATCAATAGGGAAACAGATAGACATCAGTCACCTGCACCGAACGCACACACCACAGTTAGTACAGCACATTACAGAGCAAGCCCTGGCATCCTTAGTTGAACTTTGCTAAAAGTGCCCAAACAGAACAGGAGAAGCCAATTGTCAGTCTGATGGTCAACCATGGCACTCACATCCCACCTGGCCTTGCACCCATCTGTCTGGTGTCTGTTGGATGGCAATACCCCAGTGTGGACACATGCACCACCTACACAGTAGTTGGACAGTGCAGAGAACCCGGTTAAGCTTGTGAACATGCACACATCACAACTCTTGCCACTGAGTCAGTACAGGTGTCCGGATGAAAGGGATGCCCAGAGTCAAATATGAAATGCATGTGATGCATACCAGCGACAGACACCATGATGCACCCATGTCCTGATAGCCATTGCCACAATGGTGTGCATGTAGCACATGTCACTCCCCTGCAGGATCACTAATAGGAAGTCACATGCCATGGCACAGGCATGTCTGCTAAGTCATACATCACTGTCTCCAGTCACATGGGCAGGGCAGCCAGACAACAACACTCTGCACTGTGTCACAATCCAGTAGGTCATGGGGAATGCAAGTCCTGGAGCTGAACAAGTGCACATGTACATCCCCCACACACCACATCATCTGAACCCTTATCTGTCCAGGTCATACCGATTGGACATATGGGAGACCTGTAACACAACCCTCTGAACCTGAGCACCTCACAATCTGCTGTGAATGGGAGACAGCTGCCTGAACTTCACATTCGCATACCCCAGTCTGCACGGTCAGGTGATCAAACACCTATGTGTCACACAAGTATCGTCTCCTATGGTCACATCTCCGGTGGCATGCTGAGCCCCAACCGAGAAACACCCCAGCAGTCCTGACAACGAAGCCACAGCACACTGACACAGAGGCAGACACCTGAGGGGACAATTCACTGAGCACAACGTGTCGGCTGATACACGGGAGTGGGAGTACAGAGTGTATTGTATGGCCTGGAGTAGGCATGACTGTCCTGCCCCACATGAATGAGGGATGAGCCCTGGACAGTAGGCAGCTGGCTAAGTATGTGTGACACACGTAATATACACACTCCTGGGGCCCAAACATTGTTCCCACCCGCAGCATGGGTGTGTGCCAGATACCCCAGGCACATGTGGTGGATCAGCTCAGCAATTGGACCACATATCAAAGTAACACGCAGATTACATGTCAGAACACAGGCATTGTGTAAGCAATGGACCCACCCATGATGCCCACCACAGAGTTAGGGAAACAGATGCTGTCCCCCACCTTGAGTCAAGCAAACTGCAAGGACACAGTACCCAAGTGACACAATTCCCTGACTGTAAGGGCCACACCTGGGTATCAGCTGAGGAGTGGGCAGTGCACAATAGAGGGACATGGGTCCTGGACCACATGACTGATGTACTGTGGAAGTTTAACCAGGCCAGAGGAGGGCACATAGCATGGCAGACATAGTTCACAATGCAGTCATGGACTCACCCCCTCCTTGCTGCTCACTGGCCTTCAGCTGCCCATCCAGATCAGGGAAGACCACCGCCAGGATCCTGAGCATGTGGGGGGTCAGGGTCCGGTGTCTGCCCCTCCTGCGAGGAGGCGACAGCTTCAGCTGGACCCGTGCGATCCTCCGGGTCCAGCCCCTAAGGTCCTGCCACCTCTTCTGGCAGTTGCGGATCCGGCGCTTGTAGACCCCCACGGATCTCACTGCCCGGACGATGGTCAGCCATATCTGCTGCTTCTGGTGGGCATCAACCTGTGAGGATGACAAAGTGAGAATGCCATTACTACACATGCAACATATCCGTGCATTACACAGTTGGATATACATGTCTCAATCACAGGGGCACATGATGTACACAGGCAGTGCAGCGATGGCCATGGACAGTATGCCAGCAGTTACTACATGGTATCATTGCCTGGGAAGTAAAACCTTGTTTAAATGCACTGTCACTGCACTATACCTGTCCAGTGCATGTAACTACACACTATGGGGGGTGACAACTACTCAGTGAGCCTGCTAGCCAGTGGCGTGCAGACTGTTAGCCTTGCTAGTCAGACAACATGCACATTTAGGAAGGCAGTGGACAGAACACTCACCTGCTCCCCTGCTTTCCCATACAGCTTGCTGTACTGTGGACGGAGGCTGTCCAGCAGGGCCTGGTTCTCCTCAGTGCTGAAGGCTGGGGCTCTCTCCACAGTACGTGACATTGCAGGGTCCAGAGGGTGCAGATACAGCAGCAGTGGTGGTGGCAGATGTCGTCCTGGAGCATGTAGTGCAGGCAAGTGAGCTCTCAGGGGTACAGCCAGCATTATATGTGTGCTGCAGAGGCAGATACTGTCCCATGTGTCCAAAGTGATAGGTCCAAGTCGTTTGCATCTTCTGAATCTGGCCAATCCATGGAATTGCACCACTTACACACGCCCACAGCATCCTTCAAAAGTTCAACTTCATGACACCCATGAATTTGCAACATTGTTGTGGGTGACCAACTGAATTTATAGCATCAGACTCGTTCAAAATTTGAAAACGCGTCCGTTGCCAGGCCAGGCCATAGCCAATGGGTGCGCACCGATCGGTCCCTTGCTGTTCAACGCGTACCTAGGATACAACGCGTACCCGCACACATTGAATGCAATGGGCCGGCCGGGCACACCGATCGGTCCATTGCTGTTCAACGCGTACCCAGGATACAACGCGTACCCGCACACATTGAATGCAATGGGCCGGCCGGGCACACCGATCGGTCCATTGCTGTTCAACGTGTACCCAGGATACAACGCGTACCCGCACACATTGAATGCAATGGGCCGGCCGGGCACACCGATCGGTCCATTGCTGTTCAACGCGTACCCAGGTTACAACGCGTACCCGCACCCATTGAATGCAATGGGCCGGCCGGGCACACCGATCGGTCCATTGCTGTTCAACGCGTACCCAGGTTACAACGCCTACCCGCACACATTGAATGCAAAGGGCCGGCCGGGCACACCGATCGGTCCATTGCTGTTCAACGCGTACCCAGGTTACAACTCGTACCCGCACACATTGAATGCAATGGGCCGGCCGGGCACACCGATCGGTCCATTGCTGTTCAACGTGTACCCAGGATACAACGCGTACCCGCACACATTGAATGCAATGGGCCGGCCGGGCACACCGATCGGTCCATTGCTGTTCAACGCGTACCCAGGTTACAACTCGTACCCGCACACATTGAATGCAATGGGCCGGCCGGGCACACCGATCGGTCCATTGCTGTCCAACGCGTATTGCGAATACAACGCGTACCAGCACACATTGAATGCAATGGCCAATGTGTGCGCACCGATCGGTCCATTGCTGTCCAACGCGTATTGCGAATACAACGCGTACCAGCACACATTGAATGCAATGGCCAATGTGTGCGCACCGATCGGTCCATTGCTGTCCAACGCGTATTGCGAATACAACGCGTATCAGCACACATTGAATGCAATGGCCAATGTGTGCACACCGATCGGTCCATTGCTGTCCAACGCGTCCCTGTACAAGTCACTGGCATATGTCACCATGCCTGTCACAGGTGAACATATGCCAGCCACATATACTTCCCAGGGAGTGAGGGGGACACCTACAACACCACAGCCTGTCCAAACTGTATCCTAAGGCATGTAAGGCTGCATTACCTATTCCGTGTATGGGGGTGAACATGTTGTTTTGTGGGTGTCACTTGGGGGCAGCCACCCCCAGGCTGTGCACGTGTTCATGGGGACAGGATCCTTGGTGTTTCATGTACATGACCACTGTGATGTGCAACTGTTCATATCTGAGCATGTGGCATGGTCACATTTCACGGTGGTGTATGTGTATGTCATGTCACATACCCCCTGAGTCCCATGTGGGACGGTATGTTTAACCCAGGGTGACCCATTGGCACAATAGTGGTGGTCCTCCACAGTCTGTGTGCATGTTGTGTTTACAATGTCTCTGATTTCATGTGCACAATGGGAGACAGTCTCCACATCCACGTTGTTTGTGCATGGACTTTGATGTTGTGCGTGTGTGTGTCACAGACGTCCATGTCTGTCCTGCCGAGGCAACAGGGACCACTACCTGTGGGGGTCATGGTTGTTTTGCTGTGGTGTATACATGATACACCATGTCATGCCAGTGTCCATGTGGCAATACAGGGTCCCTGGGAATCTACCTGTCGTTGAGCTGTGATGCCTGGGGCACATCTGTCCTCACATGTCACTGTGGGGTGTGTTTGTAACGTGGCAGCAGGAGATGGGAACTGTGACACGGCCTCATGATATCCAATGGCACAACCTGGGACTTATTGATGCCACTTGTTGAACTGTGATGTTAGATGTTGGCCATGTATGTGCCATACTTGTCCTTACGGAACTGCACACATCATGTACTTGTGCCTCATAATGATGTATCATGTGATATTGAGTGTGTTCAATGCCACATATGTGGGGTGACTGACAATCTTTCTTTCTTCACCTATGCACTGCAGGGCACCAGCTGTCCATAGACCATTCCCTGACCTGGCAACGATGGTGGAACGTGACAGCATCCGACGGTACCACTTCACCAGGCAGCTTATTGAGGATTTGGCAGTGCGCTTGGCACCACATTTGCAACCTGGCCGGCCCTACACTTCTTTGCCACCGGTACCTTTCAACACACTGTGGCGACTGCTGGTGGGATGTCACAGACCATGTTCAGCCGTGTGCTCCGCGATGTTTTGGAGGCTATGTTGATATACCTGAACCAGTACATCTATTTCCCTAGACTCCAACAACTCACTGACGTGAAGAGTGACTTCTATGCCCTGGGGAGGTTGCCGCATGTCATTGGCTCCATTGATGGGACACATGTGGCTTTGGTACCACCACAGGCCCAAGAGCAGGCATACAGGAACCGCAAACACTACCACTCGGTCAATGCACTGGTGGTCTGTCTTGCAGATATGAGCATCTCACACGTGTGTGCCCGTTTCCCCGGTTCTGCACACGATGCCTACGTGATGAGGAGTAGTCGCATCCCGAGGATGATGTCACAGATGCGGAACCAGCGTGCCTGGCTTGTTGGTGTGTACTGACTTTGTACCATTGTGTGTGTTCTGCAATGTAGTGTTCCACCCTCTTTTCCAACTCAGCCAATGTGCAATTGTCTGTATGTAGGTGACTCCGGATACCCCAACATGCCGTGGTTGCTGACGCCCCTCAGGAACCCTGTGACACCAGCCCAGATGCGCTACAATGAGGCACATGGTCGGACCAGGAGAGTGATTGAGCGGACATTTGGTCTCCTGAAGAGCCGCTTCTGCTGCCTGGACAAGACAGGAGGGTCCCTCCCATATGCCCCAGCAAAGGTGTGCAAGATTGTCATCGTCTGCTGCATGCTACACAACCTGGCAGTGCGGAAGGAGTTGCCTCTCATCCTGGATGACGATGACCAACGTCCGCCACCTGTGGAGGATCCTGGCCTGGACCACGATGCCAGTGATGATGATGATGATGATGGTGATGTCCGCACACAGCTCATCACCAACTTCTTCAGCTGAATGTGAGTATCCAGAGATGTCATGTCAATGATGTGAGTTTGCATGATATGTGTTGGTGGTGCTCTGGTTCTGTTTGAGTGTGTCCATGGGCTACATGACTGTATGCGTGTAGCGATGTGTCCTTACAGGTAGTCTGTACTCCCCAACAGTGTTGACATGCTAACTTGGTTCTGGGTGGGTATCTTGTGACATGTATTGGGCATGAGTATTGCAGTTCTGTCCTGTTCTTCAGTGCTTTTGACTGTGTGTCATTTCTGTCCTTCACAGGGTACTTTCAGAGTCGTTTGGTCAACTGTGATCCCCGACACCGTGATTCGACTTCCAGGGTGGTAGCTGTTGTGTCCCTACAGGTGATGTGCGCCACACCCATGGACTTCCTTCCTTCTACACTTGTTGACTGTGTGCCCGCTGCCAGGTGGGATTACCTTGCATCTGTAGTGGTTACAACATGTTGCAAATGTGTAATAAACCTGTGCTTCACTTTGTGATGTGCGTTGTCTGTGGTCACACATTTGACTGACATTTGCTTACTGCACCAGTGGGCTAGTTGACTAAGACTGTGAATAGGTGTTGTGTCTGTGCATTGCACCGTATTTCCTGGCAACATCAGTGTAGGCAATGAGTCAGATGGCCTAGGTGTGTATTTGTTGTATAGCCCTGGTGGTGTGTCTCCCTCATATGTGTCACGTTGCCATGACTCACATGCCTGTGTTGTACTTGCTGTAGCAGTTAGCATGCACAGTGTAATTTCGCTGGTCATCATCTCCATGACAGAAACCACGTTGGAATCACGACAGAGGCAGGTATGGTGTATTAGTGTGTTTATTGTCATACATGTGTGTGAATAGTGCACAGGATGGTGAGTGCTGTACATTTTGATTGCAATCCAAAGTTCCTAGATGAATTGGAAGTCCTGGTAGCAGAAATGTCCTGTATCAAGTCTACAGTCATCTGAGACATTGGTCCAACTTGTACTCCCCATGTCATGTGGGGGAGTTGTGTTGCAGTCAACAGGGTGAACAGTTTGCGCACAAAGGTGATTATCCAGAACAGGTGTTGGCTTCCTGGGGGTTGTGCATGGCCATCAGCCTCTCAGTTGTCCTTCCTCGGACGACCCCTCTTCTTTGGGGGGGGACCCTCAAGTGCAGGCTGCTGCGGTGCAGGGGACTCTCCGCCAGGCAGTTGCAGTTGTTTCAGCACTAGATGTTGTGGGCACACAGGGAGGTGTTGACTGGTTGCTGCTCATCTGGCGGAGGCATTGTAATATGTCCCTATGCACCGCCGTCATCTCTTGCAGTGTGTCCCACTTGGACTCCACGCGGGACATGTGTGAGTCCAAGCGGGCATGATGGGCAGCCTGCTGCTGTTTAATGTCCCTGAGGAGCCCCACTACCTGGCTGAGCTCTCCGGTGCTGGACTGGTACGCATCGGCTATGCGTGACAGTTGTGGGTCATCATGCAGTCCAGACCCCTCTGCGAGCAGCGACCTATGTCTCCCACCCCTCCCACCACCCCTGGCGACACGTGCAGTACCTGAGGTGGCACGCACAGGTGACCCTGGGCCCCCTTGGGGGTTGTTGGTGGTGTTGGTGTCCATGGCCCCACGTTGGTCCAGGGTCCCTGTGCTGGTGGTGGTGGTGCTCCTTGGTCTGTCCATGTCGGCAGGGGTGGTATGTGTGTTGACAGTCGTTGGAGGGGTGGGTGCAGGGGGTGCAGCTGGTGGTCCTGCTGGTGCTGCATGATGACTTGCTCTGGAGGTGCCAGGTGGGTCTTCTTCATCCGAGGAGGGCAGAGGGCTGTTCCACACCAGTGAGCTCCGTATCCTCTTGAGCCTGGGACGGGGACTCCTCAGCGTCTGCTGCTGTGTCCCCATCATCACCTGTTTTTGGGAGACACACACAATGTATGTTATGTTTCTGCAGGCATCAATGGTTGACACACCTGACAGTTGTGACTGTGCCTCTGGATGCGGGCCTGTACATTGCATTGTCCTAAGTTGTCACAGTCAGGGGTTGATATTGGTGTAGCACATTGTCCTGCATTATTTGGGCATTTCTATGTGAATGTTGGCGTGTGTACATGGTCTGCATTGGTTGTATTTGGTTGACATCCTGCCCTCCTTCCCACCCAGCCAGATATTCCACCATGGAACGTGCTTCCATTGCAGGGAGTGCAAGTTGTCTTTCAGGATGTCAGTCAGTGGTGTCCTGCTGTTTGTTGGTGCACAGTTGCCAGCAGGGCCTTGTGCTCCCCACAGCAGTAGCCAGTGTCAGCCATCTTGTGAGTTGTTTTCCACTCCCTGTGATGTGTGCATGGTTCAGGGTGGTGTTGATGGGACAGTTGTGGGGGTGACCAATATCTGTGACTACCACTCCCATCATGCTATTGCCTCCACCCCCCTTCCCAGCATGCCCATGCTTCCTTCCCTTTGACTCTGCTTCCCTGTGGGATTGTGTGCCTGTGCTGACAAGATGGCTGACAGTGTTATCCTGGGGTTAGTTTTGCTACAAGTCCCACATGTGTCCCTGTGCTTCACTCAGCATGACCCAGGGTTGTGGTTCTTTGTGGGATATTTGATTGGAGTGTGAGGCAATGCATTCTCCCAGGTGAGTTTTGTGGAGTTTGTGTTAGGGGTGTGTGTGAGAAACGCTGCTGGTAACTATGGTCAGGGCTGTGAGTCCTCCTTCCCACCCAGCCAGATATCCCACCATGGAACGTGCTTCCATTGCAGGGAGTGCAAGTTGTCTTTCAGGATGTCAGTCAGTGGTGTCCTGCTGTTGGTTGGTGCACAGTTGCCAGCAGGGCCTTGTGCTCCCCACAGCAGTAGCCAGTGTCAGCCATCTTGTCACTTGTTTTCCACTCCCTGTGATGTGCGCATGGTTCAGGGTGGTGTTGATGGGACAGTTGTGGGGGTGACCAATATCTGTGACTACCACTCCCATCATGCTATTGCCTCCACCCCACTTCCCAGCATGCCCATACTTACTTGCTTTTGGGTGGACTTCACTGTGTGTGAGTGTGAGAGCAATGGCAAGATGTCAGTCAGTGGTGTCCTGCTGTTGGTTGGTGCACAGTTGCCAGCAGGACCTTGTGCTCCCCACAGCAGTAGCCAGTGTCAGCCATCTTGTCAGTTGTTTTCCACTCCCTGTGATGTGAGCATGGTTCATGGTGTTGTTGATGTGCACATTGTGAGGGTGGGCAATATCTGTGACTACGACTCCCATGATGCTATTGGCTACACTGACTTGCCCAGCATACACAGTATTCCTTCCTTTCAGTGGTCTTCACTGTGTGGTGGTGTTGTAGTGGTGGCTACATGTCTGGATGTGTTTGTTAGTTATATTTGTGCCACTGCCCAGCTGTAGTTGTAGTAGTGTTTGTACATGTGATGACACAGTTACATGTCACTATGAGATGGCATTTGTTGTGTTTATCTGACTGACATACACATTTTGGGATGGTTCTGTTCTGGTTGCTGTGTATTTGCTAAGGGTGCATGGTTTGACTCTCCCCTTGACAGTGATGTGTGTGTATTGTGGCACAATATTGTGTACATTTGTTGTGTACTCACCAGGCTCTGGGATGTTTTCTAGTCCATATACGCTCACTGGTGGTAGGATGGCCCGCACCTTCTCCTCCCAGGGCCTGAGGTATACTGGCTTGGCAGGAGGGCCACTGCCAGTGTGTTGGCTCAAGAGGTAGTCCTTCTTCAACAGCTCCCTGACCCTCCTGCGCACGTCATACCACCTGTTCTGGATGTCTATCTTTGTGCGCAAACATGGTGATTGTGCGTTCACCCTGTCGACGATCCTCTCCCACATCTTGGTTTTCTGCGACATGGGTGTCTGTTGGACCAGTGTACCAAACAGCTGTGGCTCTACCCTGAGGATCTCATCTACCAGGACTTCCAATTCACTATCTAGGAACTTATGATTCTTCTTTGGGGGCATGGTGATGGGTGGTGATGGTGAGTGATGTGTGTGTTGGTGTGCAGGTGAAGGTGTGTGAGTGTGTGTTTTGCTGGGTGTATGTGAGGTTGCTATTTGTTGGGGTGCTGATGGTGTGTGGCTTGTGTGATGGATGAGCTGTGGGTGTGTGGTTGCTGTCTGTTGAGTGCTGGCATGTAATTTGAATTTGCAAAGGATCATGGTAGGGATTTGTGTCCTTTATATGGGTGGAGTTGTGGGTGTGTCTTTGTTCCCTGCCCCCCCCAGTATTTATTGGCTTTGTAATTGCTTGTTTGGCCTTTTTTTTGTGTATTTTCCCTTTGTACTTTTTGTGCATGTAGGAGACGTTCTTGTGACCGAGTCGGACCCTGCAGTTGTCTCGTACGGGCTTCTCCGATTCGTTCACGCTGTGTTTGTGCTGTTTTCTATGCTGCGTATGCGTCGGTCGCGGTGTTTTGAGTTGCTTCGGCTCGCAGTTTTCTATGCGTGTCGGTCGAACGGCTTGTCCTCTGTGCGACTCGGTCGTGTTTTCCACGCGTTGCATCGTACTTGGCGGGTAGGAGTTCGCGGGTACGTTTCGTTCGGGATTGTTCCGGGTGCGTGTCGGTTGGTTCGATTCGCGTGTTTTTCCGGCCGGATTGCTGTTTTCCGCGCGGCTCGGTCGTTCGGCTTGTGTTCCGTACGAGTCGGTCGGGTTTTGCACGCTTCTCATCGTACTTTGCGGGTCGGGCTGCACCGGTACGTGTCGGTCGGAATTAATTCCGGCTCCGAGTCGGTCGGTACGTTTTCCGGCCCGAATCGGAATCGACCCCTTAGTAGGTGAAGTTCCGGCACTACAAAATTAAGCAAACTTGAGGTAAATATACTCAGAGTCCTCAAACTATCTTCAATTTCACACTGTTATTTACTTCTACAAACAGCTATTTTTTGCCCCGTTTATGTTCAGTGATTTGGTTTACCTGGTTCTCGTCAGAACACTTTGAGCCTGATTTAGAGTTTGGCAGACAGTACTCTGTCCGCCAAAGAGAAGGCCCACCTGCTCTATAATGAGTCAGGAGGAACATAATGTTTACTGAAGCAGTGCCCAGGCTGACACTCGCTTTGGAAACTCTACACTGACAGTCAAACAGATCTGGGGGTGTCAGTGGAGGTGCATCAGACCATCCGATGATTGGCAAGGGCCCCTGTGTTTTCCTCACCTCACTTTACTTGTGTCGGGAACTATTAGACCCCCACAAATCATTAGGACGTGGAAGGCCTCGTGCAGGGAAGCATAGCACAGGCCGAACTCGAGGAGGATCCGTTCTTACTAACCAATGCCACACTTTGATTCTCCCTTCCCACAAGCAAGTGCAATTCACTTTGAGTACTAGCACACGCGAGCCAGGAGACTATCGCTGATCCAAGGACAAAGACATTGGAGGGCATGGGGATGGGGGTAGGGGGGAACTGTTTTGAACGTTTTCTTACTGTAATGATTTTAATTCATTGAACAGTCAATAAATATCTGATCTGATCTGATAAGACCATCTGCCCTATTTAAAGCAGGAGGTGTGATGTTCTTTTTTTTTAGTTTGGAACCGCCATGGAAACCCTGCAGGTCCAAAACCAAGCTGAAAACATTTTAAAATACCCCAAACACTCTCAGAGGAAGCTCTCAGAGTATAAGGGTCATTAGCATTTTAAAAAATTTTTTTTTTACAAACAACGCTTTGGGAGATTGTTTTTGAAAAACAAAATAGTTTGCTGAGCGGCTGACTGACCCATGATGGCCTCTCAACAAATTTCAGCGATCTCTCAGTGCCTCCAGAGGAGGTGACCTGGCAGAAGCTCCTCCGAAGGCGTGGAGATCTCTAAATATGGTGGGTGATAGTCTGGCCAAGATGGCACAGGTAACTATCTCTGCCACCCTGACAGTTGGTGGGCCGCCCACCATACTCAAAATCAGGCCCTCAATTCCTGCTGTTTTTACTATTGCTTTATTGAGTCGTAGTTACCCCCTTCCTGATCACCCTTCAAATTCTCTTCAAACCTTCATCATTTCTTCAGTTCCCTTAGTAATTTCAGACCCGCGTGAGATATTAGTGCCCTCTGCATGTGGCCTCATTTTGAGTTTCTTGCTTTTTGTGGGAGATAATACACCAGTAATTATTGATACAACAGGGTGCAATATTTTCTGGGTGAAGCGTCAAATCCCGATCCTGAGTGCTGGACTTTGGAATGGGGAATAACATAGTAGTACTGCATGTTTCCCCCATTTGGAGATGCGAACCTCATAAATTGTGGTTATGGGAGAAGAAAGTGCAAAATGTTCACATTAGTTGTGAACCCAATTCCAGGATCCATTCCTATTTAATCCCAAACTGTCATTCCTTCTTGACTCAAAATGTATTTAAATGTAGTTTTCAAAATTACCAATTAATGCATATTGAAAAAACGTACTTGCACTACGTCTCGGGGGATTTCAAGTCATATGCTGAACATTGTTTCATTAGTATCTCTACTCAAGGATGTACTATTACACTAATAGAGAAGATGCTTTACGGGAACTACTCTATATTTCTTGCTGTGGTCAGCTGTACCAATCGGATTGCATGACTTGTTCATTCACTGGGAAATGCACCTTACCGTAGCCTGCCCAACCCTCATGCAAAGTGGGCTTTTTTCTGTGTCAATGTGTACTACATTGACTGCACTACACACCCATGATGCCGTTCAATTTTTTTCATATAACTTGAAGCAAAAAGCAAAACTGGATTCATTTCAATTCACAGAAACACCTGCAACCAACACCACACCTCATTAGGGCTGTTTTAATTAGAAAACAATGTGGAATTCCCTTCTGAAAACATAATAAATATGTCAGTTTTGCTTTGCATTCACAAGAGCCCATTTTATCCCACTGGTTATAAACTATAATGGATGGTATTCTACAACAGACTCATAAACCATAAATGCACACACTTTGGTCTTATGTTTTATGCTCATTACCTAGTGGTATTTATGTATTTATTTATTCATTTACACATTTATATTTATTCGTAGTTTATTTATGTACGTATGTATGTATTTATGTATGTATTTATGGTTTTGTACAGCAAAATTAGACCAAAGGAGTGACAGAGCACTTTACCTGAATTCAGGGTAGCTGTATAGGTCGAGAGGGGCTTATGGTTGACTTTGGAGTACATTAGCTCATACACAGTTCATAAAAATTAACCGCATTGATCAGTTCACAGGTGATTAGGGCAGTATGGAATGAATTAATTCTGATTAGAGAACAGTTATCTTTCCAAGTCGTAGCAAAATAAACATAAGAAGTATACATGATTCTATTAACAATATTTGAAAGAGGAATTCTTGGGCAAGTCAGGGTAGGACCTCCTCATTGTAAGGAACGCTATACTGAATGTATACGAGGATGACCATTTACAGGGATGTATTGCTGGCTAAGTATTGTTTCTTTTCATCTCCCTTTTAAAGATGTTGAGGTTTTACTCCCAAGCTGTAGTATTGAGGTCCATTTTTTTTTTTGCACACAGTAGTTTCACAGAAGTCGAATTAGAACTATGGGCCTAATTAGAATGTCGGGCAGAAAGCCTCCGACCAGCTGTCGGAGGCTTTCTGCCCGACATCATAGGTTTCAGTCCAACTGCCTTATTAGGATGATGGCAGTCAGAGTGAAACCTGCAGGGGGATTCCGATGCGCTTCCGATGGGCTCAAGGAGCCAGTCGGAGCATCAGAAGCCATCATAATCCCCTTACGACGGCGGAGCGAGGCTCGACTCCGCCGTCGGGATTATAATGGCACTTTCCGATAGCCTTTTCATGTCTGCCTTTCCAACATGGAAAGAATGTCTGAAAGTGTCTTTGGGGGCCCCTAGCAGGGCCCTCTTCCTCCCTGGCTCTCCACTATGGGGCAAACATCCCTGCACTGTGTGGCAGGCACCATTCGCGCCTGCCACACGGTGCAGGGAAATCTGAAAACATCAATTTCCTAATGAGAGCTTGTTCTGCACGCCTTTTTCGCCCGCCACACAAGCTCCCATTGGGGAATGGATGTTTCCGACCACCCACAGGGCGGTCGCCTCCAAATCCGGCAGTCGGAACCACTGACCAATGAGCGGTGGGTTCCAGCCCGCAACAGTGTAGGGTGGACGCAAGTGTTGAGGGTTGATATTCTTGTCTAGTTGGAACTTTAAGTATTTTGTGCAGTTGATGATAGAGGATTGCATGATTATTGAGGGCATTTGGTCACGATTGCGCAGGCGTTGAGCAGTTGGGTGGGAAATCATTAGCAATTTAGTTTTTGAGGGGTTTATCTTGAGGTGATGGTGTGTCATCTAAGGGTCAGGTTGAAGAAACAAAGCCAGAATTACCATTTCTTTTGGGGAAGATAATTCTAGAAATAGCTGGATATTGTCAGCGTAAAAGTGATAGGAGAGGTTGGAGTTTTTTTTTTTTTAGAAATTTAGCAAATTGCCAAGAAGTTTAACCATCATTATTACCTCTCTTTGCAGAAAGACAGAAATCATACTGACCTCTCAAAGGCCTGTGAAGAAAGCCCTGAAGTACTAAAAGCAACAAGTAAAGTATGTCATGTTGAGCAAATCCACCCATCACCCAACAAATCAACACACACTTGTTGGCCTTGCTGCTCTCTCCACCTGACCAGAGCTCAAAACCCCATACTCTTACGCAGTCAGACCTCACAGATACTCCATCATTTTCAACTCATTGTCCTCTTTCCTGTCCTGTGAACTCTGAAGCCACCTTTTTGCAGTTTTCATTTGCAGGAACTTGGCCCAAGGGCATAAGAGCACTTTACAAGAGAACCAGATCATGTTTCACATTTCTTTAGATAAAGGAAGATTAAGTGATTTGCCCAGAATCACGGAATGTTGAGCCTAGGCCAGAGTACAAGCATGACTGACCTCCTCAACCACATGTCCTCATGCATCTATAAGCTGGCGACATTTCTACTAACTACAGAAACCCTCAGTGGGTGTTTTTTTGCCATCCCCAAACTGCTTTCACAGTAAATATTTAGCAACCAAATCCTTTAACTTTTCTATATACATTTCTTGCCCTATAATGACAGGTGGACCCCATCCAGTCAGAAGAACTCTGGGACATCAATCTTAATTTCTATCAGCACTAAGAACCACACCCCAACTTCCTACAGATCAGCATTATTTCAGGCTTGATCTCTTTCCTACTGATTGCTGCAGACTTCCATTCCACCCTCCAAACCCTCTTACCCTGTCCACGCTTAATACCTATCCAGCCACCCTATCGGAAGGGCCAGCAGGCCTCTTTTTATTGCCTTCTTTCAAGATTGATGATTTTGGTCATCAGCTGACCACATGATTTCCTTCCCTTACCTATCCATAATACCTCAACCTTCATACAGTGAGGACTCAGCTGTCCCTTAAGCATCCCATTCTCTGCCCAAAGTATGGAATGTCCACTTATCCAGGACACCTTTATGCCCACGTCTCCTCTCAGTGTATCAGGGAAAAATAAAAAGTTTGCAACAGATTATTCCCCGGTAGCACATCCAACCCCATGTCCTTCATGACCTCGGTATCTGTACGCTGTCTATCTGCCCAAACACATGAACGTTTACTCACTCATTTTTACACAGGCACTCTCGTGACAGGAATGAGTAAATAAATGCAAAGGGTTCGATCCAAATTTCCCCACACCTTTCCTTCCACCCCAAATCTTCATAACTCTACAATGTTGTGCTTTTGGAATTCACACAGCTAGTCTGACTCCTTACATCCAAAGACTCTTGTAGCAGTGTGAGAGGACACAACTGGAATTTTGGTGACACAAGCAAACCACCTCGAGTTCAACCGTGTGCTTTTTATCATCACCTTAACCACAATTTCCCCCACCTTCCTACTGCTAGGCCTGGTCCATGCCTCCAGAATTCTGTTCCCCATTTCACCCTTCTGTGCATTATAGTTTGTTTTGAAACCACTTACCATAAAAAAGCTAGATCGGTGAACTGTGCACTGACCATCTCCGGGCAAGCTTCCTCTCAATCAAGTGTTACCAAAATGTGTACATTCTTTATTTCCCATGTTAAACAAAATACTTAGACGCCTATAGGCTGCTCCTCTCGCTGGAAGCTTCCCCAATACTTGCCCATACGCTGGAGACCCAGCTACCATCATTTCTTGGAGGATCTGAGATGGCACCTACTCTGTCTTTGGAACCAACCCATAGAACTCTGTGAATGGAACAGGGCATCTGTCTCACTGCTGTCAACATCTGTTATATGTTATGCTTTAAACACATTACTCTATCCCAGGCATTCCAAAACAAAAGCTCTCATGAGCTGAAACGCCAGGGGACAGATTTACTAAAATCTCACGCAATGCAGACATATGGCGCTGCTGCTGTCCTCGCCTGCACCGGCATTCTTTTTGCTGTGCATACTTCAGGCTACCTTGCACCAGGCTCACTACTTTGCACCATAACACCATGTGCGATGTCTAAAATAGGTTTTGTACTGGAAGGGTATACTTCCAGTACAAAATAAAATCCCTAGACATAGTTTAAAACTTTTCTAATTTTGGATGTGATGTACAAGGAACGGCAGGACGCAGATAGGGCTTGTAGTTTCTTTTTTTTACTCGGCCTCGCAGGCATGTCCTCTGCCTCCTATGGTTTCCTCGAACTGCCCCTGTCCCCTTCCCTGACCGGAAGTCGAGTCCAGTCCCTGGCCCCTCCCATTGGTCTTGTGCAGGGTCCTAGTGCCCTCTGCATCTCGATACAACACATTATAGCACAGATGCAAAGTTAGCAACGTTTTGAGAAAAGAAATGTTTTCTCAAACGTTACACCCGCTTGAGAAGGCGTAAATATATGGCGCACAGCCCTGTCTACCTTTTTTTTTAGTAGATAGAGCTTTGCATCAAAATTCATGGGTGGGTGCATGGCAAGCACTATGTACCATCGATGGGACATCCCCTTGATGCAAAGGACTTTGGGCCATATTTATGAGGCCCCTTGCGCTGCCAGAACATCACTTTTTGTGACGTTTCGTGGGCAGGAGCCTGCTCCATGTTTATGAGGCAGCACTAAGCCACTTTTTTTGGCTTCATGCTGCCTCATAAATATCGTTCCCTTTAACACCGTTTTCAGCGTTAAAGGGGCGTGCAATGGGTGTTGCTGGGGGCGTTCCCAGCAACATCCATGGCTTTTTGACACTGCGCCAAAAACGTACGCCTCCCCAGAGGAGGCGTAAGGGAGGCACAATGAGGAGAAGTATCTTTATTTCTCCTCGTTTTTCCTTTTTCTAGGTGGGCTCCATTTTGTAGCACACATAGAAAGAGGAAAAAGCCTCTTGTGATTGTTTTTGTGCAGCCCTTGGGGCCCTTTATTTATTCTTACTGTGCCCCTTTAGACATATTTAGTCCCTTGAAGTGTTCTATAAATTGCCACCTTTTATGCAGAAAAATTGAGAAAAGAGACGAAAAGAGATGAAAAAAGTCAACTCAAAGAAAGCAAATAAATCCTTCTGCATTAAAAATGGCATTACCATGCCTTTATTAGTAGGAAGTTTGAAAGGCTCTGCAACTTTATCTTCTATTCATTCTTTGATGACCTGAGGGTTCATTTTATTTTAGTCACATTAGAATATTCCACTAGTCAAGATTCATAAGTGGGTGCCACTTTCAAATTCCATAGTAGCATACTACAAGCCTTGCTAGACTGCATATACTAAGCCAATGTTTGTGCCCATTCCCAGGTAGTTGCGGTGCCGAGGTATTCGACGTTAAAATCAACCTATGAATCAATTCTAAAAATATCAAATATGCTCCCACCAGAATTGTGATAGGTGTAGCCATAAAAAGATACAAGTGTGTCCTGTTGTAGTAAACTAATGACCCTTCAGATCTAAATTCTCATACATCTATTCCCTACAGTCTGCCACCTGCATGGCCCCCCTTCAACACCTGTTGTAGCCATGCAGATGCTTTCACACCCTATTCATAGGCCAGGTATACACCCAGTCACCAACAGAGACCAACACCCCTAACCTTAATATAGACTAACTTCACAATGCAGTGTACAAGAAGTACCTTGACAAGTGCAACCATGAGTCTGTCCATATCAGACGGACATCCAAGTTTGGGTGTCCACCATGCAAGTGTGTTTATGGGGCGGCACAGAAGTTTCAGCTATTTTTATATGACCTTAATGAAGGTCATAAATCTAGCAACTGTCTAAAGTTACTCCACACACAAAGAGCCAAGGAAGAGATGTAGTATGAGGTACGTTATAGTCTGGACTCCTAGCAGTCCTTGCAGGTCTAAGCTCCAAAGTAATAAATGTCTGTTCATGTACCCCATCCCTCCAAGCATTAATGCAAGCCTTTGAGAAAGTCCATAACCACAAACAGCCACTCACAGGTCCTACAAAACATTTTGTTGTGTAAATAAAGAATGACGGAACTCTTTTGGTTCCCGATGGACTCCGTAGACTAGTGACATAGGCGCTGGAGAGTAATGAAGTGAATGCAGGTTTAGAACGTTGAGTTCTTGCTCACACATTGAAGAAAAAAGAAATGTATAACTACTCTCCGTGTGTGGTGCTTGCCCAGGCTGGGTAGGACACTACTCCATTGAAAATAATGGAGGCATATAATTAAAATTATTCTTTATATTATGTATAATTAATGAATACTTATATGGTTATTTTATGTTATGTCGATTTGTAGAGCGCACTAATCACCCTTGAGGGTATCCAGGCGCTTGGGCAGTTGTGTGGGCATGTGGTCCCTGCAGTTATTTGAAGAGCCAGGTCTTCAGCTTCTTACGGAACTCGAGAAGTGAGTAGAAGGCTCTGATGTGCTGTGGGAGGTCGTTCCATGTTTTGGGTGTGATCTAGGAGAGCAAGCAACCTCCTGTTCTGCTTTTTTCAATCTGGGGGATATGTGTGAGTGCTAGTGAGGCTTAGCGTAGGGGTCTGACAGGCTGAAAGTGTATTTGGCTGTTCAGGTATGCTGGTCCAGTGTCGTGAAGGACTTTGTAGGTATGTGTTAGAAGTTTGAACAGGTTCCATTTGTGGATGGGGAGCCACTGGAGCTGGAGAGGTGAGATGTGGATGCAGAGTGGGAAGTTGAGTATGAATCTCGAGGCAGCATTCTGAATGGTCCAAAGTCTGTGAAAGAACTGCTTGGGGATTCCTGCTTAGTTGAGTATGCTTGTGATGAGTGCTTGCATGACGGTTTGTCTGGTGCTCTGTGGCAGCTACTTGAAGATCTTTCATAGGATGTGGAAGCAGGTGGAACTCACTGTGTTGACTTGTGCCGTCATGTTGAACTTGTCGTCCATGATGATCCCTAGATTTCTGGTGTGGTCAGTGGGTGTTGGTCCTAGTTCTGTTGGCAACCAGGTATCATTCCATGGGAAGGTCTTGTTTCTGAAGACCAGAACGTCAGTCTTTTCGGAGGTGAACTACAGGCAGTTGGTTCTCATCCAGTCTGCTACCATGGTCATGAAGGTTGTGAAGTTGGTTATGGTGGTGGTTGTCTTGCCTGTCAGGGAGAGGATGAGTTGGGTGTTGTTGGTGTAGGAAATGATGGTGATGTCTTGTCGGATGTCAGATGATGTTGATGAGCGCTGTCATATAAACATTGAAGAGGGTCGGGTTGAGGGACGATCCTTAAAGGACTCCGCAGATGTGAAGGGTGGCAGTCTGAATCTTTGGGTTCTTCCACTGGGGAATGAGCAGATCCAGTTGAGGGCAGCTCCTTGGATTCTGATCTTGTGGAGCCTCTTGATGAGTATATTGTGGGAGACTGTGTTGAATGCCGCAGAGAGGTCAAGCAGAATGAAGGCTGCTGTTTCTTCTCCATCCAGAATGGGCCTGATATCTTCCGTGGCTGCGATGAGTATTGTTTCAGTACTGTGGTTCTTTCTGAATCCTGACTGAGTGTTGTCCAGTAGGTGGTGTAGCTCGAGGTGGTTTGTGTGTTGCTTGGTGATGTCCTTTTCTATCACTTTTGTTCTGTAGTGAAGCAGGAAGATGGGACAGAAGATGCTCAGTTGACTTGGGTCTGATGAAGGTTTCTTGAGGAAGACGTTAACCGCTGACTGCTTCCAGTATTGCGGGAAGGTGGCAAAGCTGACAGAGGCATTGATGATGTGGGTTAGAACAGTGCTGTTTGGTGATGCACCGAGGTTGCAGATATGCTGGGGGCATGGATCTGTTGGAGCCCCTGAGTGGATGGTCTGCATGATGGTTGTTGTTTCTTCTCCGGAGAGAGTTTTCCATTCAGTCAGGTGGTCGTCTTGATTAACAGTGGGCAGGGTGGCAAGGAGATCACTAGGGTCTGGTTGGTGTGTGAAGTTGCTGTAGATGTTCCTGATTTTGCTGTGGAAGAAGTTGGATAGGTCATTACTGAGTTCTTGAGAGGGGTGATGCTGTTGAAAGAGGCGGGGGTATGGTGAAATCCTTGATGATCGAGAAGATATTTTTGCAGCTGTTAGAGCTTCCTTCAATGTGTTCAGCTAACACTCTTTACTTGGTCTCTCTCAGTTGCTGGTAACAGCACCTGAGTGCAACTTTGTAGGTGGTTCTGTCGGTGGTTTTGTGTCTGGCCCTCCATTTTCTTTCAAGCTGTTTGCAGTGTCATTTTGAGTCTTGAAGGTCTTCTGTGTACCAGCTGGCCTGCTTGCTGGTTCTTCTTTACTTGTAAGATTTGATGGGTGTGAGAGAGTTTGAGCAGTTCTTGATCCAGTTGTTGAAATCGATGATATCCTCATTAAGGTTGTCTGTGGGGTTAGGTTGATCTGTGTTGAGGGCGCTGAGCAAGTCTGCTCCTGAGATTTTGCTCCAGCTGCAGCTAGGTAGGCTGACATTGGTGGGTGTATTGATTTGTTGATTTGGAAATGGATAATGGAGTCGTCGGTCCTTATGAGGAGTGATGTTGAGTTCTACTTGAATGCCGTTGCTGATGGTGAGGATGAGGTCCAGCATGAATGCAGTGATGTGTGTTGGATCTGTGATGAGCTGAGTTAGACCTATGTTGTTCAGGCTTACAAGGAGTGTTGTGGAGCAGGAGGTCAGTTATGTCTTCTAGATGGAAGTTAAGGTCGCCAAGGAGGATGAAGGCTTTGGTGTCAATGGTGAGGAGGCAATGAAGTAAGTGATGAGGATGGTGAAGTTTTCAGAGATTTGCAGCTTGAAGTGTAGATGGCCCATGAATGCTGGAAAAATAGAGGTGAAAAGAGACATGGCTGGAAGAGCAGGTAGGGAGTGGGGTAGGGGAGAGGTGAGAAAAAAGGCACATTATGGGATTGGGTGGCTGAGTGGGAGCACACCTGAGAAGAGTAGAAGGATGAAAATAGGCAAAGGCGTTACAGAGAGCACAAAACCAGTGAGAGCTGGCAAAAAGGCTAAAAATCAGTGAAAAAGAGCTTAGCATAAAGGTAAAAATCAGGTGACAGAGAAAAGAGCTGGCACAAAAAGGGTGAGAGAAAAAAGAGCTAGTACAACATAGGTGAAAGAGAAGAGAGCTGGCACAGAATGGGTGAAAGAGCGGACAGCAAGGCAAAAACACAGTGAAAGAGAAAAGTGCTGGCACAGAATGAGTAAATGAGCTAGCAGAAAGGCAAAAAGCCGGTGAAAGAGAGAAGAGCTGGCAAAAAACAGGTGAAAGAGAAAAGAGTACCTGAAGCAGCGAAACAGGCTTGAATGAGAGAAAAAGAGCAACAGTAACAGAGAGGTGAGAGGTGCGAGAGGGAGGGAGAGAGAGCGAGAGCAGAAGGAGCAAGGAGAGAGCTGGGTCCGAAAGGCCACAGGTGGGGGCCGGGCCTAGGCACCTTTTTTATCAATATTTTTTTATAAACATATTTTCAATTTAAAAAATAACTTTTAAAACTTTAAAAATATATACATATATAAATTAGGCAAATTTTGTACATAACGTTTAGTAAATTTTAATACATTTTAAATAAACAAACATTTTACTGCAAGTGTTTTTTTTATTAATTAAATTACTTTCAAAAGAAATGTTATTTATAAATTAAATATATTTAAATGAAATAATTATTTAATAAACATTTAAGCTAATGTGCTGTAACTTTTTTTTGTATTAGTTCTAGGTTTAAACGAAATATTTTAAATTATTATACATTAATATCTGCCATTAAAATACGTTAAAAAGATTTAAGGGTTTTATACACTTTTTAAATGTTCCCTATAGTTTGCCATAGGGAAACCTCCAACATAATGGCAGAGGTTTCCGCACATGTGTGAAAAGTCGCGAGTAATACATTTACACTAAAGTGAAGAGTTACTACTAGGTGTAGTAGTAATTATACACAAGTAAATCTACATGTGTATATTTACTTCTGTGAATAGGGTCCAAACTGAATTGAATTTGTCATTAGCTAAACTAAACATTTTTGAAAAAATTAACAAGTTAGCACAGCAGCACGATGGGTAACAAAACAGTCACCTTCGATCAGCTGATCTTCCACTGGTATTGGTTCTATGTGAAATCAATACCGTTTTAAAATTGTCCCTATTCATTGTCTGCAGGGTTTTAGGATCATCAAAATATTTTCCGACACCCATATCAAAAGTCTTCTGGCGGTCTCTCCTGGTAGCCCCTGTACTATTCGCCACCAGGAGTTAGGGTTGCCCTTCATAGAAGATGGTCTAGCTACAGCACCTTACTTCTGTGGCATTCCATCTGGATGAAATCCAGTGCTGTGCTAAATAGGGACATAGCAAAGGATTGTGTAGGTTTATATTTAGCAGGGGACATCCCTTGGTTAGAGTATATCAGAAGAGATGGGTGTTGGAAAATATTTTTGATGATCCTGAAACCCTGCAGACAATTATCAGGGATAATTTTAAAGCTTTATTGATTTCATGTAGAACCAACATCAGAAAAAGATCAGATGTTTCGAAGGTGACTGTTACCTATCATGCAGCTTTACTAATTTATAGTGCCATAGAACCATATGTCATTCCAATAATATTTTAGATAGGTAGCCTGTCTGACCTTGATAAAAGAAATTGGCGCCTCATGGATGTAGGGAGGTGGCAAGTCCAGTCCAAACCAAAAGAAGTATGAGACACATCCAAAAGCACAGACTTATTTTGCCGAGGTTATGTATGCTCTGGTACACATTTTGGGGTCGATTCCGATCTCGGTCGGAGGCGCACCCAATACCATTCGGTCGGGAAAAAGCCATGCGAAAGCCAGTTTCCCGACCGATCCGTACAGCACACCGAACGAGCAAGTACGATGCGCACAACAGCAAAATTCCGGCCGAGCCGTACTCACCCAAACCAGGTCCTGTTCTCCGACCGAGGTGAATCCGGAAACGCCGAATCGAGTCGCACGGAAGGGAAAATGCAGCCCCGTCCGGCCGGACAAGTACGATGCGCTTCCCGTACGCGCTGAACCCGTCGCTACGCACGGCACGTCAAAGCATCCGGGAGAGGCGCACATAAGCTCCGAATCGCGCCACAACACGATCCACGGCTCCGAGACGAACACGGCACCGACGAGGACGACGCGAAGCGACGAGGACGAAGCGAAGTGACGAGGACGACGCGAAGCAACGAGAAGGACGAACGACACGAACCAACCATGAATCCCTTCGTCCCGATCATACCAATATTCTACATCTACTACCGGAACAGGCACGGACGCGTACGGGCGCAGAAGGTAAGTCAGACACCAACCACAAAACACATACAACACGTACACGACACATCACACACATACACTGGGAATCTGAATATACTTACACCAGCAACAGCAGCACCATAGGGGCGGGATGCCCATCACCAATGCCACATATGCACACAGGGGCCTGAATGCGCGCCACCACCCCAACCCAGGGGGCTGGATGCCTACCACTACTACCACCCTTAGCCAGGGGGCAGGATGCCTACCACTACTACCACCCTTAGCCAGGGGGCAGGATGCCTACCACTACTACCACCCTTAGCCAGGGGGCAGGATGCCCACCACTACTACCACCCTTAGCCAGGGGGCAGGATGCCCACCACTACTACCACCCTCACCCAGGGGGGCAGGATGCCTACCACTACTACCACCCTCACCCAGGGGGGCAGGATGCCTACCACTACTACCACCCTTAGCCAGGGGGCAGGATGCCCACCACTACTACCACCCTTAGCCAGGGGGCAGGATGCCCACCACTACTACCACCCTCACCCAGGGGGGCAGGATGCCTACCACTACTACCACCCTTAGCCAGGGGGCAGGATGCCTACCACTACTACCACCCTTAGCCAGGGGGGCAGGATGCCTACCACTACTACCACCCTTAGCCAGGGGGCAGGATGCCTACCACTACTACCACCCTTAGCCAGGGGGCAGGATGCCCACCACTACTACCACCCTCACCCAGGGGGACAGGATGCCCACCACTACTACCACCCTCACCCAGGGGGGCAGGATGCCTACCACTACTACCACCCTTAGCCAGGGGGCAGGATGCCCACCACTACTACCACCCTTAGCCAGGGGGCAGGATGCCCACCACTACTACCACCCTTAGCCAGGGGGCAGGATGCCTACCACTACTACCACCCTTAGCCAGGGGGGCAGGATGCCCACCACTACTACCACCCTTAGCCAGGGGGCAGGATGCCCACCACTACTACCACCCTCACCCAGGGGGGCAGGATGCCTACCACTACTACCACCCTTAGCCAGGGGGGCAGGATGCCTACCACTACTACCACCCTTAGCCAGGGGGCAGGATGCCTACCACTACTACCACCCTTAGCCAGGGGGCAGGATGCCCACCACTACTACCACCCTTACACAGGGGGCAGGATGCCCACCACTACTACCACCCTCACCCAGGGGGGCAGGATGCCTACCACTACTACCACCCTCACCCAGGGGGGCAGGATGCCTACCACTACTACCACCCTTAGCCAGGGGGCAGGATGCCCACCACTACTACCACCCTTAGCCAGGGGGCAGGATGCCCACCACTACTACCACCCTCACCCAGGGGGGCAGGATGCCTACCACTACTACCACCCTTAGCCAGGGGGCAGGATGCCTACCACTACTACCACCCTTAGCCAGGGGGCAGGATGCCCACCACTACTACCACCCTCACCCAGGGGGGCAGGATGCCTACCACTACTACCACCCTTAGCCAGGGGGCAGGATGCCTACCACTACTACCACCCTTAGCCAGGGGGCAGGATGCCTACCACTACTACCACCCTTAGCCAGGGGGCAGGATACCTACCACTACTACCACCCTTAGCCAGGGGGCAGGATGCCCACCACTACTACCACCCTCACCCAGGGGGCAGGATGCCTACCACTACTACCACCCTTAGCCAGGGGGGCAGGATGCCTACCACTACTACCACCCTTAGCCAGGGGGCAGGATGCCCACCACT